>LJIJ01005169.1:0-12523 GCA_001718145.1 Orchesella cincta
TTACTAGACGAATGAAATCAAAAATACTTTCTTTCACTCTGCACTTACCTATACTGAAAATTTACTACTTGCAACAAAGAATTGAGGATAGTGTGCTGAAAAAATAAAATTTTAACGGTATTTATATAAAATTTAGCAGTATCTGTCAAAATTATAATCAATTACTCGTTAATGTGGGCTTTTGGTATGGAATAGGCATTCAAATATATAAAGGTATAATAATCGTATTCATACTTAGATTTAAAGTGTACATGAAAACCTTTTTACAAATTCCTACATTAATGTTTGACCTTGAAACGACTTTAGGTTCGTACCTTTAGTTGATCAATAAATATTATGTTAAAATAATATAAATGTTTTGGAACGTACATTAGTTTATTATCCTGACTTAATTTGAAAATTATATTGAATTGATTTCTTTTATTTAGCTTCTTATTTGAGCTCATACTTGTAATTTTCATCTATATAGTTTAGTATTGTAGGAAATGTTCTCCTAGTTGCGTGTGCGAAATAAAATTGCAGTCTGAATTACATAAGTATTAAATTCTAAGTTAATAGCCATATGTAATTCACAACATCCATTTTATTTATTGCTAATTGGAATGTATCACAAAAAAAGGATACAAAGAAAAGCATCAGCGTTATGTCATTTTATCACACATATCCGTTTATCCAAGAAAGTGTCGTCTTCCGCTGCCTCTTCAATGGATAAATGCCCCCATCCACTCTGGAAGTATTTCTGGGGATGCGATTTCATGTAACTTGTCACTCCTTTGAATAGTGAGTATGTAACGATTACAATCGCATCATTTACAAAATTCCACATTATTATGTGACATGTCTTTTCCTATCTGTGTGAAAAGTCCTGTCTGCGCTAGTTCTTTGTTATGATTTAGTAAATGCAGGATCAAAGACCAAGATTTTGATACTAATGAAACTACAATTAACTTTATTTATTTCAAGAAACATTCAATAAGAAATAATAATAATATACATATTTCTTGGAACTACACTACCAGGAAGACTGAAAAAGCCTGGAAGGAAATTGTAGCCCTGAATGTGTGTATGAGAATTGTAAGAGAGCATGATGCTATCAGCTCTGTGTCTGGATTCCAACTCTGTCCTTGTCCTCTCACTCTGTTGCATATATTCATTCTACGGTGTGCATGTATATACACATGAGGGGCTACAGATCCCCCCACTAAAGCGATGATTCATTTAATCCAGTGACGATGAATCAGCGTGATGTGATCAGTATTATGTCGTTCCATGATGGAGTGCACGATAGTTGATGGGTAGACGGGGTCGTAGAACACGATGAGAAGGATGGTCAGGTTCTTCAGGTGTGGAAGTTGGTGAAAGGTCAGCAGTTGCGTTGTCATTTGGAAATATTGGGTCCTTTCTCTCATGGAAGCGCCTTAACATCTGAATATGAAGTGGACCTCTGGTGCTGCCATCGGGAAATTGAACTTCATACGTTTGCTGGCTCAGAACTTTGCTGATTGTTGCGGGGTTAGGTTTGAACAGTGGGCATAAACCAGCGCTTATCTTTTTATCTTTATTGGACAGTATCTTGTTGCGGATTACAACTTTTTCCCCTAATTGGAACTGGTCATCACGATGGAGTTTGTCATAGTTTTTCTTTTGTTGTTGTTGTGCTGCCTCCAAGTTGGTTTGAACCTGTTGTCGGATGGCTACAAATTCTGCAACCCGGGACTGGATAATTGTGGAGTCATTGTTGTGAAAGTCTCCCATTTCTTCATCCTCAATGGGCTCAAATGCGTTGTGAATTGGAAGGCGTGGGTCAGTGTTGAATAACACTTTTGCAGGAGCATAACCTGTGCTATCATGGTGAGCTGTGTTGATTGCTAATTGTAGAAATGGGATTTGCTCTGGCCATTTGGTGTGAGATTTTCCCTCCAAGAATGTCCTGATCATGGGCTTGATAACCCTGTTAACTCTTTCGGATAAGTTGGTTTGTGGATGATATGCTGATGAGAATGAATGGAGTACTCCCCAGGATTTACACAGTTGCTCCATTAGTCCTGATTTGAAGGACGTTGCATTATCAGTAACCAGTCGTTGTGGGATGCCATATCTACAGAATAATTCTTTTTCTAGAATTTCTCCTATGGTTTTACTGGTAGCTTCCCGGAGTGGGTGGAGTTCGACAAATTTTGTGAAACTATCTACTGCGACTAGAAGGTATGAGAACCGATTGGGATGTGACGTAACGTAAGGTCCCATTAAATCGACGTATAATGTTTCCCATGGTGTGGTGATAGGTTTGATACCCATGAGTCCAGCCGTTCGTTTATTGTCATACTTGTTTCTTTGACACGCATCACATGTTTTTATGTACTCCTTGACGAATGGTTTCATACCTTTAAAGTATGCACACAACTTTAGTTTCTTTAATGTCTTATCGACTCCAAGGTGTCCATAGTGGGGCGTATCATGAATATTTTGTAGAATCCGATTCTGAAGTGAGCTTGGTATCAGAGGGACGATTTTATTATTTGGACTTTTCCGATATATAATGTCGTGAAAGTCACAAAATTTATCTGGATTTGCAAGAAGTTGTTGCTGGCATTGGGGGTCTTTCTTCTGTTCTTTCTTCAGAGTTAGTTTGTCTATATTACAGGTCAGGGTTAGAGCCGATATTCGCTCTTCTTCACAATTTGGTTCTGTAGGATTACGGGAAAGGAAATCAGCAATCACGTTGTCTCTTCCTTTTATATGTGTTATGGACGGGCACCATTCCTGAATTCTCCAGGCCCACCGCATTAGTCTTGAGTTGGTGTTCTTCATTTTGTTGAGGTAAGTCACGGCTTGATTGTCAGTCTGTATGGCAAAGTGAGTACCGTCAAGATATTCAGCAAACTTTTCTAGAGCGAAAATAATAGCATAGCATTCTTTTTCCACCGCAGAATAATTTTGTTGTGCTGAGTTGAGGGATTTGCTTGCGAAACAAACTGGACGTTCGATGTTATTGTCATCTTCTTGAATTAGTACAGCACCTACTCCAGAGTTTGCCGCATCTGTTCGGACAAGAAATGGTTTGTTAAAATTTGGATGATGAAGAATGACATCCTCGCTGACGACCTCTTTTAATCTGATAAATGCTTTTTGAGCTGCATCATTCCACTTGAATTTCTTCTTTGGGGTGAGGAGTTCATATAGTGGCTGAGCTATGATAGCCATTTCCCGTAGAAAATGACGAAACCATCCGATTGTGCCCAGAAATTTCCTTAATTGTCTTCTTGTTGACGGAGGTGGGATGTTAAGTATTGCTGCTACCTTTTCCGGATTTCGCTCAATTCCTTTTGATGATATAATGTGCCCCAGAAATTTTACTTTGTCTCTGCCGAAGTGGCACTTTTGTGACTGGATAGTCAATTTAGCTTGTTGTAGTTTTTCAAGTACATTTGTATGTGCATGGAATGATCATCAAACGTTTTTGAAAATATTAATATGTCATCTTGATATACAAATACATAGGCGTCCATTCCTGAAAGTACTTTGTTCATTAAGCGTTGGAATGTTGCTGGGCTATTTTTCAGACCTTGAGGCATGACATTGTACTCATAATGTCCTTTTCTGGTTCTAAATGCTGTGAATTTACGGTCTTCGTTACGTAGAGGAACTTGCCAATATCCTTTCTCCAAGTCAATAGTGGTGAGATAATTTGCTTCATGTAACATTCGGAAAACATCTGCTACTTTCCGCATCGGGAAACCATCTTGAACTGTGAGATTATTTACATACCGGAAGTCGTTGACCAATCGGTGATCTCCATTCGGTTTAGGTCGGAGTATTATTGGAGATGAGTAGGGGGAATTTGATTCTGAAATAAGACCAGAATGCAGCATGTCAGTGACAATTTTATCAATTATGGCATGTTTCTCTTCGCTCATGGGGAATTGTTTTTGAAATTTTGGTTTGTCTTCACTCACATTAATTTCATGTTCGATGTCCTCCGTTTTCCCCAGAATTTTGGAGTCGACGACAGATGGATACTTCTCAAGTATTTTCATAATTGTCGCTTTTTCCCAGTCTTGGAGTACTTGTAAAGCTCTAATGTTGGTTGTTGCTGCTGGAGTTACCTCGAACTTGAATTTTTCATTTGGGTTTGTGTCCTTGAACCAGAAGTGCATGAGAGCAAGATCAAGTATCATTCCGCTGTTTCTCAAGAAGTCCATTCCCAGAAGCATGGTAAAATCACATGCCTTCATGATGATAAATGTGTGGCTGAAATTCTTGTTTCCCAATTTAAATTTAAAGTTTATCTTTCCGTCTGGGGTTGCTAGTGAACCGTCCACCAGTTTAATTGGTCCTTTTTCCATGGCTTCACGGGTACACCAGCCCAAAGGCGAGGATCTCCTAACACCGACACAGAGGCACCAGTGTCAATTAAGCATCTTCCTTGTATTCTCTGCTTCGTCTTGGATATTTTGTTACTCATAACCATATTAACTGGAAGCGTGGGTAAACTAGTTTTGTCGTGGTCTGTTTTTGAGTGTAGTATAAATGAACCCATAAAGTCTGCAGCCTCATTTTCTGATGATTTATCTCTTCCTCATTATCATCAGCATCAGATGTGGTAGATATCTCAGCAACGTTCACTCGGTGTGAATCTTTCTTCTTTTTATAGCAGTCTTTGGATGCATGATGTTTGCCGCAATGTTGGCATTGGGGTCTGGATGCAAATGAAGTTGATTGAGTAGTCCTGTTATCTACAGCTTTGTCAGTCTCTGTGGAGGAATTGGTTTCTTCTCAGGAGACATTGGTGTTGAATAATTGCTGTAGTATGATGACCTTGGCTTGTCGAATGTGTTCTTTTGACCTTGACGTGGAAATTTGGAGGTGGTGGACATGGTGGGTTTCAGTTTTTGGGCAAACTGAATGAGCTCATATATATCTCGTGCATGGCATCCAAGGAGATATGGTTTGATGGATGGTAGCGCTCGTTCGGAAATAAAGTCAATGATTGTTTTGTCAATTCTCTGGGGTGATCATTCACCAATAATGAATTCCGTTTGAAATCAAAATAGGTTTTTAAAGATCTCTCGCTAGTCAGAGAATTGCGCTACTGTTTTTTCACTGTTCCTATAATACACTCGATTTTCTTTATTTGATTACGAATTTTTGCAAGGAGCTCATAGAGAAATTATTTTCTTCTATTTTATTATGTAATTCTACTATATTATAACTGAACTGGCTTCTTACAGAAAAAATATTCAGGAATTGGATCAATTGGATTATGTCTTAAATTTGCAGTATTTGAAGGTTTCACAAACCAACAAATTGAACAAATGAAATTCACTGCGCATGATATGATATCCGAAATTGAATCGGGGAGAAAGTGGTTTTTTGAAGCAATTTTGATGGAGTTGTTGAATTACGCCACATACTCTGCCCATTTGGTATTAATGCTGGGGAAAACGTAAGACAGGCAGTTTATTGAGAGCTGGAAACTTGTGAAATCTGAACGAGTGCCATAAAAATCATCATCATGTTTAAATATTTCATAAGTTTAGGATTGTTAGCCGACTTGTGCTTTATTTTCTGATATAAGAGAAGCCTGTAATATTTCTGAAGAAAGTTTTTATCAAAAAACTGATTGCTCACCAGTATAGGACAATGTAGTTTCCGATTATAAGCAATGGGATATTTTGTGATATGAAAATACTGCAATATTCTTTATATAAGAAAATTGATTTGAAACTGTATAGAACAACACGTTTCAGCTTCCAATTATAAGCAAATGCTCGGACGGCATAAAGTCGTCAATAAATGTTTGTTTTCTAGTGGTCGTCCAAACATTGCTTCCAAGTAAAAAAACATCCGGTTAGAAAACACGCATACGATGCTTCCCCATGTAAAATAACAAAAAATGACTATCTTTAAATAAAAAAGGATTGATTAGCGCTTGTTAGAACAAAATGTATGTGCAATAATGCGAAACATTAGAGAAGAGATAAGCAAATATTTTTTTAAAAATTCCATCTGATTCCTCCGAATTTGTGATTGGAGCACTTAATTGCGTGAAAAGTTTTCATCTGTATCGTTTTCAATTTAAAGATTTGCAACTTTCACTTGAGATAAGTTGGAGAAAGTTAACCTTTATATGCGCTGTTACATAATTCTTTTGCTTCTAACCACTTGAATACTTTTACGTCCCACTAAGCGTCCCAATAACGTGGGAGAAACGGCTAAAAAATAATCTCTCTCTTTTTCTAATATTTATATAGCTGCTTGAGTTCTTGTAAACGGAGGTGATGATGACTAAAATTTGAAACAACAACAAACTCTTTTACCTAAATTATCAATTTGTTATCCTTTAATTGGTGATTAATTTGTTCCAAAAATAAAATATGGCATATGGACAAATATCGATCAACTGATTACAATAAAACACGACTATTCTCAAGTAGCCCCTTACATTATATTCCATTTTTCAAATAACTTATCCGTTTTACCATGAGAAATCGGCTATGCAAAATGATAAAAAATCAAATTGAATTAAACTAGATTATTGCTACGTTGGATAATAGATAATACAAGGGGTAGGAGAAAAGTAAAATCATTTTTAGAAAAACAGGAACATTAAGTAGCAGGCTTGCATATAACTTACAAGTTACAACAGTTCATTCATTTGAAACTTCTACCCAAACTGATATACACAGGTAGAAATTGCTAGAGTAACAGAAAGATGTGGAAAATCAAGTTTCATCAAATATCAAAATCTTAACAAAACTAGACTAGAACAAAACAGAGAACTAGCACAATGTGGACTAAAATTAAAATTAAATAATTTGCAGCTGCCTCACTGTTTAGAATAAGTAGAGTACAAAATCGCACCAGGTGTTCATAATAGTTATTGGGAAACCAAACTCATTTTACTCCAGGCGTGGGAATCATGGAACGGAGTTCTTAACTTTCTCCTTCAGGGACGGTGACAGATTTGTGATCCGAACCAGCTTAGTAAAAATATCCTATATATAGACATGGAGTATATTATATATATATAAATATGGAATAACCTGCCAGGTGATATCAAGAATGCTCAGTCTTACTATTTTTAAGGACAAATTACGCATCGTCGCTGTATTTTTTGTGAGGGACACCTGCAAAAGTGGCTTACTTTCGACTATGACTCCTGAAAAGTTGGCATGTTTTGGACCGATACAACTGCTTTGGCAGAAAGCTTTTTTGAAACGGCTATCTACACATTTGGGAGAAAATGAGATTTGTTAATTAAATTCCCCACAAAATTCTGCGTATTTTGATATGCGCATGTCTGTATATGTCCAATCAATCTCATGGAAAAAAATCCGTACTTCATTCAATACTCATTTATGAAATCTTAGAGTATCTTTTGTTTATTGCTTCTCCTTTAAAATTATGTTTTATGTGGATAGCCGTTTCAAAAAGGCTTTCTGCCAACGCAGTTGTATCGGTCGAAAGTATGCCAACTTTTCATGTATCCCAGTCGAAAACATATCAACTTTTCAGGAGTCACAGTCGAAAGTAAGTCACTTTTGCAGGTGTCCCTCACAAAAAATACTACGACGATATGTAAGTATCTTATGACTAAATGAATTGTTAGATGGTTTTAGGCTATCAAAGGAGAAAATGTAAAGTTGTAAAAATTATGAAGGGAAAAGTTACTGTTTTAAAGTGATAACCAATGTTTTAAATTTAATGGAATTGAATTCAAATTTGTAATTTCGTATTCGTAGGGTTTTTGTAAAAAATTGGAATAATTTGAGTGATAAATAAACGTGACTATTATTATAAATATAAGTTTTGCATTTAACACATAATATTTATTTGGCAGTTGGAAGGAGTTTCAAGTCATTACTATGGAATATGTTTACTTACAGCTCTTTTAATAGTATGAGGCAATGTCTAAAATTTCAAACCTCAACAAACAAGAACCAATCCTCTTAAAAGTTGAAATCCTGTAAAGCACCATTGTTTAGGTGCAGTACACCATCGGACCAGGTTTTTTGAGACTATCATCTTGAAACATGAAAATAGAAACCATCTCACTGAATGGGAATCATGGGACGAGCTCTTCGTTTTCTCCTCCAGCATCTCTATAGGTGTAAGATGAAAGTTTCGCACCAGTTTTGTAGTAAGCTTTTAAGTGATGTATCAAACAAGTTCCTTGTTTCAACTTTTCCCGTAGCTCATTTGTATCAAGTGCTATCAATTGAGGGGCGGAATCAACCTCTAGCATTAGTGGTTGGTTTTTAGGAGACAAAAGCCAAGACTCTATTGGTGGCATAGGGTAGCCAACAATTAACAAAACCTCCTCGTAAAGTACTGAACAGAACTTTTTCATTGGCTGAAAATCATAAATAGATGTAAATAGGATTAACAGAAGATATGCTACTTTTGCCATTTAAATCCCATATCACTTATCCTCCTTAATTATCGCTCATCCTTCTCAATTATCGCTTATCCCCCCTTCACTATCCCCTATTCTATTCTACAATAGCATTTGTAAGTAGCACGAGCCTCAATGGGGCAGGTTCGCTCTGTGAGTAAACTTGATTATGATTAGGTAACTGTGGGAAGTTTTTCCGATTTAGCTGAAAATCAATAGGGTTTGTCCCCTTGACGTATACAATTTATTTGCCAAATATAAATCCGGTAAACTGAAGTTTTTTGGAGTTATCGCACATACAGACTAACATTCAGCCGCACGACATGAAATATATAAATTCCTATATAAAATACACGCCATTTTGGTTTGATTTAAATAAACTCCTCATTTAAAATCAAAAGGAATGTTTGTATTGTATATGAGAATGGGCATATTTTCGTCATGTGGATGTATGGATGTCTGTCCGATAACTAAAACAAAATTAATCCAATCAACTTCAATATTGGCACGCAGATTGTGTAGGTCAAAGGGACGAACCCTGTTGATTTTCAGCTAAATTCGCGCACGTAATCCTAATCATAATTAAGTTTCATCATAGAGTATACATCGTAACAAATGTATCCCATTGCCCCATTGAGACTCGCGTCACTTAAAAACGCCATTGCGTTGTAGAATATGGGATAGTGAAGGAGGATAAGTGACAATTAAAGATGTTAAGTGATAATTAAGAAAGGTAAAAATTAAGGAGGATAAGCGATAATTCAAGATGGTGAGCGATAATTAAAGATGATAGGTGATAATTAAAGAGGATCAATGATAATTCAAAAGTATAAGTGATAGCTAAGAAGGATGCGGGATATTGTTTGATTTTACTCTACTGTCTACCAACCTTTATTTCACTTACCAAGTCATTATATTCGTTGCCAAATGGATTTTGGATTTCCATTCCTATTTCGAGAATGCCAAGAAGGGCAAAGGAAGCTATCGTAACTGCAGGAATAGTATACCAGTTCAATGTACCAATTAGTTGAAATGGCATAGCCAAAATAAAGAGCCATGTCGCATGGGCAAGATGGATAGAGTAAGCCACTGGAATAGGGGTAAGCCAAATCCTCTCAATTCCCCCAAGACACTCCACCAGATTGGTTAGAGCTGTGTAAACAGGGTAAACCAACGTACTCAGATTCTTAGTACTTAGCATGTTTTCTTACGAAATTGCCAACGATATGAGTATAAATGTGGACACGATTTTTTTACAGAAAGCAAATACAAAGGATCATTCTTACCATTATTCATAGTGGTTATTGCGAAATCAGGTGCTAATTTTTCCTTATATACATGTTCAATGTATTGGGCAATAAAGTAACTTAGCTATAAATGAATATAAAGTTTTATTATCAATATGAAATAAAACTCAAGTATATTAGTTGCATCCCATTATAGAAAAATGTGAGTTAACAACATATTCTGATTCCGTTTCATGCTTACCTCAAGTGGGATATTTGCAGGGGACCTCTTTTTGTATTTTTCCGAAATATCATGCTTATCGGACTGGGACTCTGTTTTCTTAGGGCAGCAGGCTGTACACATCAGTGTCGACATATATTGATTTCCCCAACATCGTGCGAAACAATTGTTTTTCTCTTGGACTTTTAGTACTTTGAGGAACTCAGGGGTGAAATTTGGAATATGCTGGAGGAACACTTCAAGGTATCCATCGTCTTCACCTTTCAAATACTTCGTAGTCGCAAAGGCAAATGCCAATAAAACATTTATCGCTGATACTTTTTCAACAATTACCTTGTTGTCCTCCTTTTCTTTATTCTCGTCTTCCTTCTTTTTCACCATCACCCAAATGCATCTCGTCAATGTTCTGATGTTGAATGTCATGGTGACCAAAGCTTCGTCCTCCCACCACCTACAAACGATTCATTTGATTTTCACATTTTGACATTATACGTGGCGGTTATGCTCACCAGCAAAATTGAAATGAGAGTTTGTTTTTGCAGATCCAACAAGTAGCGAAACGTATACAATTTTTTTGCAACTGTTTGTTTAAATCCTGATTCACCTATCATACGCGGAGGATGTACGAAATACAAGGAGTAAGCCAGTGACGAGTCCGAGAACTGAAACGAGTGATGGGGGAAAATTGATTTCCCAGCCTTCCACATAATTTGAAGTGTATACTAATCCTGCGCTATAGATACTTACTAGTATAACTTGCCACCAAATTTTATGTATTATAGCCCCCTTAAATCTGAAAATTAGAGGAAACTCCATTTTTGCACTTTTCACACACTACCTCAGCTCTCAACTCAACGACTGAACTTCTCAAACTGAATAGCGTTTATTTTTATCGTATAATGCTGACTGCATGCTGTGTATATTGAGAAGAGGATCGTGGTTGTAAATGAATACTTGTATCTTGGTTTTGAGTATAAAAAACTAAAAAAGCAAGCCGGAGATTTGTTTGAGGTATGTAGTGTTGGGTTGTTCTTTGCTGGTCAATAATTCATCCTTACAACCTTGAAAACTTGTTTCAATCTTTTGCTTATAACATTGTGTTGCTAAAATAAGAGCTGCAGTTGTCTGGAGCAAGTTGTCTTATTACTTATTTACATGTTTTCCACATTTTAACAAAACTCCAGCCACCGGTTTTTGGGTTGATTATGATTACTGTTCTCCAGGTATGAGCGTGGACTCTATTAATTCTACGATTTGTGCAAGACACATATCTTGACTCTTTTATGGATGTAACCTTATACTTTGTATATTTTAATTTGACTGGTGGAGTAAGTGAAATCTTTGTGTTGGACAGCACGTGGCCTTTGAATGTGAGGGAAGACCTCATATACGAGATTTTGATCATTTTTTAAGCTTTTAAGTACTATCCGGACTGCAGCGTGAGTGGGATATTATAATATTTTACCTTTTTTCTGAGAAACAGACATTTGTCTTCTATTTCAATTTTTACTCATGATTTTGAACTTGTTTCTATGTTCTTATATAATTTATGTTGTGGTAATGCCTACTATAGTTCCCCTATTCTTGTCGAGTATTTATTGACATATTTATGTGAAAAAGTGTCCTTGATTTTACTTCTAGTTTAATGTTCTTTTCCCAAGCTATTACCACTATGTAGTCTCTGTTCCATTGTCCAGCTCAGTGACCAGACTAGTAAATTTCACTTCTACCAAACAACATATTCTTCTTGTATTCATGCCTTTCTTTTCCACTTTCAAACTCCATTTACAAACAAAAACTATGCACTCTCACTAACATCACGCAGTTTATGAAATACATTCACTTAACATGCACAACTTGTTGTCAGACCAGTCTTACTCAAAATTTAATTGGAATAGATGGAATTTTGGTGAAACTTGACAAATAAAACATCCATTATTCGAAGTGATTTAAATTAGTATCACTTGGTTTTGGCTGTACATCGTCACCTAATTTGCACACCCGTCGTCTCACGGCATGACAAAAAATTGCAATTCAAGATAAAAATCCACGTCACAAGTAGAAAAACAATGAGAGCTTAAAAATATAAAGGCAGCTAAGATTGATTTATTCTTCAACAAAAAGACAATTGAGACACAATGATTCAGTCCGAATATAGAATGTAGGGCTTCTCTCAAAATTAACGAGTACATTCCGTATCAACGAAAACAATTTTAAAGTGACAAATGTAATTTAATGATAATCAGGATTGAATAATTTCAAAAAGATCAAATAATTTCTCTTTCAAAAACTTATGTGATGAAATTTTTAAACAAAATATTTAGACTCAGCTCCGAGTTGAGGAAACAGCTTATTTGATCAACAAGTATCTTTAGGTGACTTGGTTGAAAAATCGAATAGCTCGTTGATGCTATGTGCAGATTCAAAAGCTGGAGGTAGTTGATGCTGCTCATGTTTAAACGGATAACATTTCTTTTGGCCTTTCCTTCTTTACCGTGATTTTTGTGATGATTCAATCTGCATTAGAAACGTCTAGTGTTCTACCATTTAAGGAAAATTTAAGGAAATTGAATTTTGTGTCTCCTACGACTGACCTTTTCAAATGCACGCATGCACACGATTAGTAACTCCTGAATGCAAACTTCGGCAAATGCCCAT
>LJIJ01005170.1:0-12522 GCA_001718145.1 Orchesella cincta
CCTGTTAAATGCCATGACGTGCGGCCGATGCATTCGTAATTCTATCGATTTTTGGAGCTGAGACAAAACGTTCTTTGGCAGCTTTTGATGAAATCATACCCATTAGGATATACAAACGAAAAGGCTTGTAAAGTTCTTTTCCATTTGCCATTCCAAAAGACAGGAACGATGAAAGTGTGCTAGAAATCCTGCTTGCTCCAGCAATCAGCAAATTCTGCAGCAGAGAGCAAACCGATTCAAAGTAAGCGGAGGACCCGCATAATGCTGAGCGCGATGTTTCGTTCAGGCTTGCACGTCAAAATTGTTTGTGGAAACGTGAGGAGAAGTTAGCCCTTCAATCGCTGGAAAGTATCGGCAAAGTTGTGGCGCAAATTAGCGAGAATCACGGTTCGCGTCTCAAGGGTGATTTCTTTCTGAAAAATTCTGATCTTGCGATGAAGTGGGACATTCCCAAAACGGAAAATAAACAGGTTCTTGCAAGAAGCAACAATTTCGCCTGAACGCCAAATTGACCTTTGGCAGGCCTATCAATTTCCCATGCATCCTTGGGATTGGACTGCAATAAATGACGCTTAAATAAGTCGGAATATCTGTATTGTTCCCTTTTCAATTCCCATTTCCCTTTTTGGATGGTTTAGGAAACTCGGGCGAGCAGTGACACATCTGGAACAAGGTACATTGGTCATGTTACTAGGAAGATGAAGAAGCTAGAAGTATATATTTCTCCCAATCAGTTTTGCAAGTGAGGGAAAAGACAATAGATAATGCAACTGAGAGCATAGCCCACCTGAGAAGGTGCCAAGTTGGACAAATGCGTTAGAAACATAGAAATTTCATTATTTCACATCTGATATTAACCTTCTGTTTTCGATATGTATGCTATCTACACCAACAGAGTTATTTAAGAGTTTAAAAACTCGCGAATTGGTTTTGTGTTTAGCGGATAGCATTTTTGGACGCCTTGTAGCGTTGTTTTGAAACAAACATGTGGGAACGTACACGGAGAGGAAACTATCATAAATAGTTATTAATTTCCAAGGGAGATTTTATGTGCTATATTACTGCTAATGTCCCTTTTATTTGATAACAAGACAAAAAACGGGCATGAAAGCGCTGTGCCGAGTTTTGTTATTGATCAACCTGGTTTCAAATTTCCGCGTTCGTGTTTCCAAACTTTGACACGTCGGACTAAGACATCCGCTTCAGCTAGAGACAAATTACGGCGGGATATGATCGAAGCCAAGCGATAAAAGTTATTGAAATTGTTCTATATGTTAATTTGATTGCGTGCGTGGCTTTCGTGCTCGGTAACACAGAATTTTTTGATGTTCAGCTGAAGTTTACGGAAGGACCGTTAATTACGAAAAATGATAAGCTGTTTTTTGTGGAAGGAGTTGAGTGTTTGTTCGACTAGACTGAGTATACGAGTTTCCATAAATTTCAAAATAGAAAAATAGTCCGTCAGAATTTTGAAATCAGAAATCCGCCGTTTAAAAACCTTAGAAATTTACTACTAGTTCTCAATTAGTTAAATATTATTGCATCATAATCACGCCCTTTTTGTGTGCTCCCGCAAGAGTTTTAATTTCAGATTTTTGTTAAGCAAGGATTCTCCTCCATTTCAACATAGTCGTAGTTAACGACCCAGTTAAGGTTATTATTGATTCTTGTTGAAATAATACCAAATTTTTTTGGACATTATTTGTAGCTATATGATGAACGTTAATCGGTCCGAGAGGGACATTTTTTGATAAGAAATTTATTCTTTGTCGAGCTTTCTGTGTCAAACTTAACACCTTCATCAGGACAAACAATCAAATGAAATTTTCTAGCTTATATCAAATTAACAAGATATGATATTTTATGAAATTTAAATGAAACATGTTATTTCAACTATGGTTGTTAAATTTATGTAAAACATTTTTTTACAACAAATTGAATATTGTGAGGAAGCACGATTGCACTCTTGAAAGTTTAAAATCACACCCCAACGGAACTGGCGCGCCAGTTTTGTCCGACGGATCATGGTTTCTGGGAGCAACAAATGTGTATTTGTATTCTTACAAGATTTTTTGGACAATGCCTGCCTCCCCCTAGGTATCTTTAAATCAAGTAACAGTACAAATAATGTCAAAAAGTTTGATATTCAAAAGAGCGTGTAAGCTAAACTGGTCATTCTACGACTATGTGCATTTGCCCTCAATACTTCGTGTGATTTTGTCGCTCACCTGCCAAACCCAACTGTGATAAATCAAAAAAAAAACCCCATTCGTGTATTGGAGTGAAAGTTAGCCCTTTTTCACCCTTTTCAATAGGTTATACCTCAGTAAATGGCTATAACAAATTCTAACCATTCAAGACATTCAGAGGAACAAAATCACTCATATTCAGGACTTATTGTTAGTGTACGTTTTCTCTCTGAAAATTGGATCCAGGTCGGACGGCAAATTAGTCTTCTTGTATAAAAGAACGTGTTTTAGTGGCTCTTTTTTGCCGTAATGCAATGTATAACAAAACGATGCATGAAATTGGATCCAGCAATATTTTTATAACAGCGAGCTCAAAATATTGTCATATGCCAGATGATGTTCAAGCCATTTCGTCACTATTTTGGAAATTTCCATTCTCGTCTTTTAAGATGAAAGAATTTTTGTCAACTTGTCCTCGATAAGAAAGCACATAAAAAATTAAACTGGAAAACAATCAACCAAATCCTAGGGTAACTTGAGATAATTTGCTACTGGCGGTGACCTGTGAAGTGAGGATTCACGGCTAATCCTATTTACTCATTCATGTTTTGGTCCAAGTAAGCCTCAATATAGTGTGCCTGTAGCAAGATACTTAAATCTATTCCCCAGGAATGGAATTTTATGGCGCGGGTTTCAATAAATCGAATGTCGCCGACGAAACAATACATGTTTTCAAAAAATACGTGCTATTGATGGTTCATGCCTTCGTTGCCTTTGTTGGCTGTTGGGCAAGCGCAAGTTGATAGCTTGCCAAGTTATAGCATAAACTATGATCGTTCATAAAATAAAAGCCCAATTCGCATATTTGCTAGCAAATATTTTAAAAAATCCTAATACATTACATTTGCCCAGGACGTTAATTGTCAAAAGATAATGGATCGCCAAATTCTTGTTCCGCCGGGACCGCGGCAACCTATTTTCAGCGTCACTCTAGTACAAAATGTCTCATGTTACGCGCTTCGTTTTGCTTTCGTTGCCCTGTGCGGCCCGGTTTCAAGGATAACCATAACGTTTCTGTAGCTAATTGCATTGGCTTTCATGCAGTAATCTTGCCAAATTGCTATCAGTCAATATAATTTTAAAATTTACATTTTGCATACAATCACCGACACTGAAATGTAAGTATTACTCATTTATTTTTATATTTTAGGTTAACAAGTTTTAAGAATTCATTGTACGCAGAGATGTCGGATTGAAATTTTTTACTAACACAAAAGAGTGGGAGGGAATAGTTCAAGAGTTGGAAAGAGGTCATATCGGTACCGGATATCCGGTTTCTACCGAGTAAATTATAGTTTTCTTTCTACGGTAAACAACTATTTATATAGTGCAGTTATAACTTGCATGCGTTTGACGTATTTCCTTGGTTTTTCAGTTTATGGTTCTTTTGATAACATTATTTGCAATCAGTTTCCAGCAGTTAACATCAACGTGATTTCCCTTAAGTCTGTGAACTAACTGGGAATACATAGGACCTTTACTTAAGTAATGTGTAGGTAAGAAATATCATATTTGTGTATGTACACTGCATACTCATATACACATACAATAAAAAAAGCAAAGTTGGTAATAAAGTTATTAAGCAAACAGGGCGGATAAATAAATTTACAACTATTCGTTGCAACAGTATTTAGAAAACTATGTAAAGAGGTTTAGTAAAATGTGGAGAAATATTATATTAAGTGAGGAAGTGTAAGGACAGCAAAGTGGTATGCGTGTAGAACTACAACTTATGGCACTATGGAGTTCAAACGACCAAAGCCATTGCATTGGTATCGAGAAGGTTAAAGCGTAGAAGGTTTGATTAAACTATTTAAGCGTGTATAACAATGCAGACGTTCGTAACTTAACATTTCCAATGAAATTGAAGCAAAACAGTAAGAAAGAAAACAAACAGGTCTGTTTACAAAATCACAGTTCATTATATGAAAAATATTCTGAAATTGTTGCTAAATGAACGTGCCTTACCAGTAAATATTTTTTATTTTGAAGGCCAATACTGCAATGCCAATGCTTAATAAAATGTTTTAGTTAATTACTGAAATTTAATATTTTTAACTGCTATTTCTGTTGTTCCGAATTTTCATCAGAAGACGTAAATGTCCAATTTATAGTTCAAATCAGGATCAAGTCGAAGATATAAACTAAAATGCTGTTGGTACGAGCTCTGTATTTATACCAATAGCTCGTTTGCTAACCAATCAGCCATTGTTTCCATAAATTTAATTTAAAATTCTAAGAATTGTGTTTCAGCAATTTTAAAATGAATAACATTTTGGCTGAAGTCCAACTGGTGCCAAGGGTGGGTAATCAATGAAATTTTTTCTTTAGATTAAAGATTAGAGATTAAGTTTGGTATTTTTAATTAATCAGATTATGATTAATTGTTTTATTTTAGGAAGAAAAAGTAATCTGATTATTGATTAAGTGTTTTATTTTTCGCTTGATTTTAATGATTAAAGATTAACTAATCGGATTAGTTAATCTCAAAGTTGATTAGTTTTTCAATATAAAACGCATAATTGTGACACCATGACTTGAGTAATTCATTTATAGGTTTAAGTTTCCATTTGTTTTCGTGTTACAAGCTTTCTAGATCTCTAGATCTACTTGAATGGAGGATTTCAAAAAAATTACCGTCAAGAACTAATTATTCTTATTCTGTCTTCCCACTTGACAACTACATTTTGAACGAAGGAGTTTAATTTGAAAATGAAAATAAATATTTAAAGCTACTCTGGAATATGAAACGAAGATGCACAATATGAAGTGTAGTGGCAAGGAGAACACAAACTACGAAAACGACAGAACATGCTGAAAATGCACAAGTGTTTGTTAATTATTCGCTATATCAAATATTTCGTCATTCTTACAGGAAGAAAGCGACTATGGCGCTGAATTTTATACAGAAAAATCAATCTTCTGATTGATTAATCGTTAGATAGATTTCCAGTGATTAAAGATTAAGTCGCTTTTAGGAATTCATCAGATTAATTGATTACTGATTAATTTCAAAATCTCTTTGTCTCCAGATTACTGATTAGGGATTAAATTAATCAATCAATCCGATTATTAGATTGGATTACCTAATCAATTGATTACCCACCCTTGAAAGGTGGGATCCTTTGCATATGTCAGAATAGAAATACTTTTTCCTATTATTTGGGCCAAAACGAAGCTGCTTATGCCACAGCCTATATCTTAGCTTATTTATAGCTAAAATATTGTAAAACATAAAATAAGTTATTAATTTGCTTCCTCTTCAGAAAATAATTCCAAGATTTGTTTTCGCAATGCACAAATAGCAATAAAAACAGCATTTTTATCCGAAGTCAATTGAAAAATTTGCATCCGTTTGGTTTCGTGACAAACAAGGAAAATATTTGCCAATTAATAAGTTGACATTAAGTTAGACAAAAATATTGGGGTGCTACCAATTTTTCACAGTAAGGGGCCGTCCATTTCAAACGTAACGCTAAAATTGGCAATTTTCAGGGCACCCACCCACCCTTGTAACGCTTGTGTCACGCTAGCCTGTACCCACCCACCCACCTCCGTCACGTAACGCTATGATGTTCCATATACGTATATATGAACACATACTATACCTGCAGGTATTTATCCTAAACCAATGTAGGTTTCCTAAACACTGCATTGTATGCATGATATTTAACGACAGAATCATTTATTGTTACTTAAATATATAAAACTACTAATAAATTTCTGTGACATTCTATTGGACTTTGAACATCAAATAAATTCAATTTAGAATAGACACAGCCATATAAAACTAACAGAGGTATTTACAACATAAAGTAAAACGGCTTCACATTCAATCCAAAAACGTTTAAATTTATTATAGTAAAGATGATACAATCATTGAATTAGTTAACATTTGCGTTACGCAAAGAAATGAATCACTTCCCATTTCACATGCAATTTTTATATCAATGCACATTATTTAATTACCTTATGAAACATTTAAATATCATTCGAAACTATATGATATTCGAGAGTTACAGTAAAGTGTGAGCTAATCGAAAATGGTGAACCGTGTGGGGAATAATTATGACACGACGCTGATTAGTAATTTTGCTGGTTTATCAAACCGTCACGCTGAGCTCTATCCACCCACCCACCCCTGTCACGTTCCGTAACGCTACCCTCGAACCCACCCACCACCATACACCGTTATGTTTTGAAATGGACGGCCCCTAAAAAGTATCATGTAAGCTATTTTATTAGAGGAGTTCTGTGTTTTTAGGTGGAACCGTAATGTAACATTCATTTTTAATTAAAGAGGCTTTGGGCACTCGCATTTGTTAACTTATCAATATTTCTTCATTATTTTAATCACTGCGTCATCCTAACCATATTACTGCTTACTGGAGAAACGAGCTCGGGGAAAGTAGGATTAACCGATGACCCCAGCCATAGCAGTCCTCAATGAAACATGTACGATCGACACTTTACATAGCCCATTGAACGCTGAACTCTTATAGTCGGTGAAAAGCACATCCCCTTGATTTCGGACCGAATCTTATTTCATATTAAAACTCTTCTTTATTTACTGTTTTGTCTGTCATTGTGCCCTTTCAATTAACTAGCGAATAAAAACTGCTATCAATTGAGAATAAACTCCAGCAGAACCGTTTAGCAATTCTTTTCCATTACTTAAGGTTTTCTGGGTTCTGTAAGTTTAAAAAATATTCAGCTATCATATATATAACGACACTAAATCCAAAAATAGGGTTCCTTTGGTGGCTCTGGAAGTTTTCATATTTCATGCAGAAAAACATGCAATACATCATTAGAATCTAGAGACTTTGCGCATCAAGAGCATGTTGTTTTGATTGTTTGCACGACAAATGGATCATATTCATTTTTTCATAGTAACATGGCCAATTTAGGTGATTTTGCAAAAAATTACATTAGTTTATGTCCCTCCTGAAGGAAACTAAAAGGATATATACGGCCACCAAGTATGTTTATGAAACGTGAAATAGTCACAATCAGCGCGAATGACATCGATTTTTAGTTAATATGCATAACTAAACTTCCACGGACCAATGAAAAATGACAAAATTTCAGTATTTTGAGATATACTAAATTCAAAAATAGGGTTCCTTTGGTTGGCTCTGGAAGTTTTTATATTTCATGCAGAAAAACATGCAATACATCATTAGAATCGGGAAACTTTGCGCAACAAGAAATATCTGTTTGATTTTGTGCACAACAAAAAGATCATGTTCATTTTTACATGGACGATCAAGAAGAGAGATGTTATGTTTGAAAGGAACGCCCTAAGAAAGTATCATGTAAGCAGTATTTTATTAGAGGAGATTCTGTGTTTTTAGGTGGAGACCCGTGTAATGTAAGCAACTTCATCCTTTATAATTAAAGAGGCTCTTAGGGCACTTGACGCATTGTTAACTTTATCAATAGTTCCTTTCATTATTTTAATCACCGTGTGCGTCATCCTAATACGATTATTACTGCTTTACACTGGTGGAAACGAGCTCGAGCGAAAGTAGGATTAACGCGGATGACCTCAGCCATAGGAGTCCTCTAGATGAACATGTACGATCGGACACTTTACATAGGCCCATTGAACAGCTGTAACTCTTATAAGTCGGTGGAAAAGGCACATCCCCTTGATTTCGGAACCGAATCTTATTTCATATTAAAACTCTTCTTTAATTTACTTTTTTGTGTCTGTCATTGGTGCCCTTCTTCAATTAACTAGCGAAATAAAACTGCTATCAAATTGAGAATAAACTCCAGCAGAAGCGCGTTTAGGCAATTCTTTTCCATTAGCTTAACGGTTTTCTGGGTTCTGTAAGTTTAAAAATATTCAGCTATCATTATATAATAACGACACTAAATCCAAAAATAGGGTTCCTTTGGTGGGCTCTGGAAGTTTTCATATTTCATGCAGAAAAACATGCAATACATCATTAGAATCTAGAGACTTTGCGCATCAAGAGCATGTTTTTTAATTGTTTGCACGACAAATGGATAATATTCATTTTTTCACAGTAACATGGCCAATTTAGGTGATTTTGCAAAAAATTACATTAGTTTATGTCCCTCCTGAAGGAAACTAAAAGGATAACATACGGCCACCCAAGTATGTTAATGAAACGTGAAATAGTCACAATCAGCGGCGAAATGACATCGTGATTTTTAGTTAATATGTCAATAACTAAACTTCCACGGACCAATGAAAATGACAAAATTTCAATGTATTGAGATATACTAAATTCAAAAATACGGTTCCTTTGGTGGGCTCTGGAAGGTTTCATATTTCATGCAGAAAAACATGCAATACATCATTAGAATCGGGAAACTTTGACGCAACAAGAAATTACTGGTTTGATTTTGTGCATAACAAAAAGATCATGTTCATTTTTACATGGGAATATGGGCAATTTAAGAGATTTTGCATAAAAATTTCATTAGTGTGTTTCCCTTCTGAAAGAAAGTAGTTTGATATTCACGGCCATCGAATATGTTTATGAAATGTGAAATAGTCACAATCAGCGCGAATGACATCGATTTTTAGTTAACATGCATAACTAAAGTAAGGTGGGCTTTACATTAAGAAGAGACAAGGGTGCCTCAAACTTTTTGGTTCCGATTTTGCTGAACATTTGTAGGATAATTCATTTTGATGCGTAGATTACGAATCTGCAATTTTTAGAAAAAATTAACGATCGTGGCGCCACCCAGAGGGAAAAAACGGCGAAAAACCGTTATTACCGTTAAATTTACACTGTTTTGAATTGAAAAAATTGTTAAATTTCGATACTTAGCGAACGCCAATCTACAAGAGCTGCTGATGGCTCGAATGACATTCATGTCTAATTAGTCGTAATGGGCGATGGTGGTAGGAGCTTATAAAATCATGCACACAGCGACTATCTAATCAAAAGTTGAATTTCTTTACGGGACTGTTAGTCTGGCTTTATCTTCGATGTAACGAAATCATGTCTCAGAACATTAGAGGTATACGAAGCCGTGCAATAAGGGTTTTTTTTCTAAATGTAGTAAATCAGGCCAATTTTTGCATATCGTCGTTGAAGATGCAATAGTCGACACTTGTAATGTATTTTAAATAGCGAGTGTCGACTATTGCATCTTCAACGTCGATATGTTTGTTAGAATCTGTGAATGCGTCTTTAAATACTTACAAAAGCATACATTTAACAACCTTTCACGGGGCAAGGCCCGTCTCCTGGCTGCTAGTATATTATATAGACATTTTGGATGAGTCATGGTTTAAAAGATGCAATGTAATTTATTTAGGTTTTCAGCGTCGTTATTGCAAGCGCAATACTAATATTGCGAATACGAAGCACAAGATAATTGCTTTACGCCACAAATCAAGTAAAGTCCAATAGGGTTCATCCATAAATGACGTCGCTGTTTAGGGAGGGGTGTCTAGCCTGTAATGTTAAAACGTCACTTTTAAATAGGACTAGGGGGAGTCTGAAAAATCACGAATTTTTAGTGACGTCATTTATGGATGCACCCATATCAGCAATTTAATCCGTGATGACCAAAAATTACAAGTAGTACATTATTTAGGCAATACAATGTTCGAATATAAATTATAAAGTGATGAAAAACAATAACATTTCGTCTTTTTCTTAAATAATACATATTATTTGAACAAGTATAAATAAGTTGTAATCAATGACACATTCCCTGCAATGATTTTTATTTGGATCGATTATTTGGACTATGAAATACTAAAAAGGACTAAAATAGACTGACTACCGACTTGCGATTTTGTTTTTTGTTAAAATACTTTGAATGTGACTAATATTGCAAAACAATTTTCAACGGGAAACGATAATTATATCAAAGGGTTGAAGTTATAAATAAGGAATATGGTTTCTTTATTTTCTCCTCGTTTTGTTGAATATCAACTGGCGGTGGCAAATGGGAGGGCAGCCTATTTTATACTTACCGCTCATATTTGGATTAGAGCCAATTTTCTAGAGAACATCAAGAAATTCTGCGAATAAATATAAAAGTGTTAGTATAGTGTAAATCAAAATGTCTAAAATGCTAATTGGCATGAGAATTCGGAATTGATTTACAAACTGCTAAATTTATTCTCAGAATAAAAAATTGGGTACTTCAAAAGATGTAAACAGGCTTAAAATGTTTTTTAAAATTCAAACAGTAGCCTTATGCTATGGATGAAAAAAGTTCAACCGTTGGAACAATTTAAAGATTTTCATTTTTCGTCATGTATTAATTAGTGTCGGTACAAATTCCATCCGTCAACGCGTTTTAAGAAGAATCACTTTGATATTACAAAATAAGGTCTATCATATTAAGGTACATGTAGGGCAGTTGGGACGAGATGAGGCGCATAATCATGACGAAAATGATTTATGTAACTTTGACTTTCAATAAAAAAGGCACTTTGATTACTTTTAAGCCTGTTTACATCTTTTGAAGTAACGCCAATTTTTATTCTGGAATAAATTTGGCAGTTTGTAAATCGAATTCCGAATTCTCCATGCAAATTGCATTTTAAGACATTTTGAATTTACACCTAATTCTAACACTTTTTATATTATTCGGCAGAATTTCTTGATGTTCTCTAGAAGATTGGCTCTAATCCAAAATATGAGGTAAGTATACAATAGCAAGTGCTCCAACATTGCGCACGCCAGTTGATATTCAACAAACGAGGAGAAAATAAGAAACTAAACATATTTCCTTATTTAATAACTTCAACCCTTTGATATAATTAGTCGCGTTTCCGCGTTGAAAATTGTTTTGGCAATATTAGTCAGCATTCAAAGTATTTTAACAAAAACAAAATCGCAATCGTAGTCAGTCTATTTTAGTCCGTTCTTTAGTATTTCATAGTCCAAATAATCGATCGCAAAATAAAAATCATATGCAGGGAATGTGATCAATTGATTATCAACTTATTTAGTCTTGTTCAAGTAATATGTATTATTTAAAGAAAAAGACGAAATGTTATGGTTTTTCATCACTTTATAATTTATATTCGTAAACATTGTATTGGCCTAAATAATGTACTACTTGTAATTTTTGGTCATCAACGGATTTAAATTGGTGATATGGGTGCATCCATAAATGACGTCACTAAAAAGTTCGTGATTTTTCAGACTCCCGCCTAGTCCTATTTATAAAAGTGACTTTTAACATTACAGGCTAAGACACCCCCTCCCCTAAACAGCGACGTCATTTATGGATGAACCCTTATTGGACTTTAATTGATTTGTGGGCGTAAAAGCAATTATCTAGTGCCTCGTATTCGGCAATAGTTAAGTATTGCGCTTTGCGCAATAACGAGGCTGAAAACCTAAATAAATTACATTGCATCTTTTAAACATGACTCTCCAAATGTCCTATTATAATATACTAGCAGCGCAAGGAGACGGCCTTTGCCCGTGAGGTGTTTAAATGTATGCTTTTGTAAGTATTTAGAAGACGCATTCACAGATTCCTAACGAAACTACTGACGTTGAAGCAAGCAGATAGTCGACACTCGCTATTTAAAATAAGC
This sequence comes from Orchesella cincta, assembly GCA_001718145.1. Taxonomy (NCBI): domain Eukaryota; kingdom Metazoa; phylum Arthropoda; class Collembola; order Entomobryomorpha; family Orchesellidae; genus Orchesella; species Orchesella cincta. Next base: position 11,809 of record LJIJ01005170.1, read on the forward strand.
ATTACAAGTGTCGACTATTGGCATCTTCAACGACGATATGCAAAGAATTTGGGCGCTGATTTACTAACATTTAGAAAAGAAAACCTTATTGCACGGCTTCGTATACCTCTACATGTTCTGAGACGATGATTTGTTACATCGAAGAATAAAGCCCAGACTTAACAGTCCGCGTAAAGAAATCAACTTTTGATTAGATAGTCGGCTGTGTGCATGATTTTAATAAGCTCCTACCACCATCGCCCCATTACACTAATTTAGACATGAATGTCATTCGAGCGCATGCAGCAGGCTCTTGTAGATTGCGGTCGCCTAAGTCATCGAAATTTAACAATTTTCTTCAATTCAAAAAAGCAGTGAATTTAACGGTAATAACGTTTCGCCGTTTCTTCCGCCTTGGGTGGCGCCACGATCGTTAATTTTTTCTAAAAATTGCAGATTCGTATCTACGCATCAAAATGAATTATCCTAGCAAATGTTGCAGCAAAATCGGAACGAAAAAGTTTGAGGCAGCCCTTGTCTCTTCTTAATGTAAAGCCCACCTGTACTTTAGTTAATGCATGTTAACTAAAAAATCGATGTCATTCGCGCTGATTGTGACTATTCACATTTCATAAACCATTACTTCGAATGGCCGGAATACAAACTACTTTCTTTAGAAGGAAACACACTAATGAAATTTTTTATGCAAATATGCTCTTAAATTGCCCATATTCC
>LJIJ01005171.1:0-12522 GCA_001718145.1 Orchesella cincta
TCAACAAGAATTGTATTAAATCTAAGGGGTTAACTGAGACGATAGAAACTTTTGTAGGATTAAGCACTTCATAGGGTTTAGTGAAAAATGCCTAATGATTAATAAAAAATACAAGTTTTGCAAAAAACCATGCTATTAAAATGCAGTTGCTACTTTTGTCACTATGTACTGTACCACATCTGGGGCCTTAGGTACCTTAAAGAAATAGAACGTCTAACAAGTTTCATTTATAAAAAAGAGCGCTAGGAGTTAGTAAGTACACCCCTGATTATATGCTCAGACTTGAGAGCGGATTCCCTGAACTTTCCTTTCGTGTCTACAAACAAGCGGCGTCATACTGGGCAAAGTTATTAATGATGGACCAAAGTAGATACCCACGGAAATGCTTTGATGCCCTGAGAGGTGAGAGTGACACCAATGTCAAATTCAGTTGGACTGACCAAATGACGGACATTTTTAACAAGTTCGGACAAAGCCATCTCAGCTACGGATCCGACATAAATAACTTCCTACATAACTGCCCAGTTCTGCTAACTAACATCTCTCGACTCGCTAAGACAAAACGACATTAACTCCGTAAATAGCTCAACCAAACACCACTACTACAATAGCATAGTGCCTGAATTGCCAATCCCTGCAAGATACCTCACGTTTAAAGTGCCTTACAGAATCTCCATGATTATTGCACAAGCAAGACTGAATAACGACCATTCTATTACAATAAGTTTAGACATTCCCTCGATGGAAAAATCTGCACAATTTGCAATATGCAAAGAGAGGACAATCTGACACACTTTATTTTGGAATGTAAAATGTTCAGATACCTCCGAGTTATTTGATGCCCGATTTAATGCCTGACCTAATTCAACAGGATACCGAAAAGATGATTCATATCCTTAATGTACAAGATGAACTCCACGCCAACCTTTTCGCAAATTACTTACTCTCGAGTCTTGAAGAAAGAAGGTTTATCCAAGAACAGTAGTGCGCCATGAAAAACTTCTGTCTGTGTGATATTTTATTGTATTGTGTTCCTACATTACCCCAAACTAGCGGTCTGAATCATGGTGACATATAAAGTAATACCTAATTCTAATTATATTACCTTACACCTACACCATCCTTTCAATTGTGCAAAAACTCTCGTATTAGCCTCTCTATAACAAGTAATCTTAATATCCACTTTTGTAATAATTTCCAGGCTGCTCTAGTGTTACTCATCGCGTCAGTTGCCATTAATGGGGTTCATGCTGGGTGGTGGAGTGTCGCCCCAAAAAGTGCTAATGGGAGTGTTTACGGGAAGCATTGTGGCCGGTGTCGACCAAGCGGTCGAGTCTGGCCGTTCAAAGGAGGGTGATGGTACAAACCACAACCTACCACTGCTTCACAAAACATGGACACACGGCTGTATACATCATTATCGTCTCAGGCACACTTGGAGGGATCTGTATCCTTCTTATTGTCATTCTGATGCTATATATATGCAGCATTTCCCGTAACCCAGCAGGGACCCCGGAAGCAAAAATACGTTTACGATAATACAGTAAACTAAAAATAACAAGAAAATAGTTACCATAGCTTAAGAGATTATCCTGTAACATATCGCAAGAGTTACCAACTCCATTCGGTTCAAAGTATGCAAATTTTCTACCTGTCCCTAGATATTATGAACATGACCATGATTATAATATAGTTAATTATGTTAGTCTCTACCACTTATTACTCTCTAGTTCAAACTAAGATTTTCACTTTTTGATGTCAATATTTAATTTCTGATTCGTTACTCGTCTCATGCTAGCTTTAAGTTATACAACTCTATCTTTTCAATACTTTCCTATATTTAAGAACTTAATGATCTACTTAATTAAGGAAATACTATACAAGACTCATGACCAAAAATTGTAACTTTGTATTGATAAAGTGTATGTACAATGTACAGAATTCTGTTGATTTTATTATAAATTTATATCCATTTTTTTAATTTAGGGTTATTGGAATTGATGGTCTTCGTGTCATAGATGCTTCTGTCATGCCAAGATTACCAAATGGAAACACACAAGCTGCAACTGTCATGATTGCTGAGAAAGGGAGCGACCTCATCTTGGGAACAATAGTAAATAACCCCAGGTTAACCCTTTCATCACTTCGTGCGGTTTCCGAATGACAACACAGCTGAATCTGAGGACTAAAACAGTTCCCCAACACGATGGAAATGAGTGGTAGAGATATCGCAGGAATGTAGGAACTCATGCAATGTTTTTAAGTAGAAAATGTACACGCAACTAAAAAGGATTTTGATATAAAGTATTTAATTAATTGTTTAAATCGTATTCAGCATTCTTATAATGAATAAACGTATAATACTCTGGTATTCAGTATTATTCTTTGTTCCATTTTTCGAAACAGTTTTTGATCCACGAGCTCCATTTTTTTCAAATCAACAGACATCACAATAATAATATAAGTAGAATTTTACAAGGAAATTGTTAAGAATGTCAAATCCTATGTAATGAAGAATTGATTATAAAAGGCAGAACTCAAGAGCCTTTGTCATGTAAAATGTCGTTTCATTTGAGTCATCAAAATAGGAATGCATATAAAGTATGGAAAAATACTTGCAACTTGGCGTGACTAAAAGAACACTACTCACACAAATCAGGTTTTTGGGTAATAAGTATAAATAAATACTTGTGTCAAAAGTCCATTTTTTGTATCCAAAGCATTCTAGAAATAAATCAACGGATAAGATAAGAGATATGGAAGGAATTAGTAGCTGAAAAAAGTAAGTTTGATAGAAAGCCAAAAGCTTTTCAAGACTGAGGACGTTCCTTGCAATAGCAGAGCATTTTTATACTCAAGTTCAAACCAACATTTTCAACTTAATTTTGAACTACGAGCTTCGAAGTTTTTCTCACAAATATTAAGATCTGTTAAAGTTTCTTTTCCATAAAAACACCACACTTCCAGAATGAGCTCAGTTGACAGCGTCAACACCATTCTCCGCGCGTTACCGGATCGCTGGCCCATTCCAATCCCGGTTTCACTTGTTCTTGCAACATTGCTGGCCGCAGCAATTAATTCCTGGGTGTCATTCGACATGACCCAAGATGTGATTTTGAATGCTGAGCTAGCACCTCTAGACGCTAAATGCCAGTTTACAACTTTTGATTATATCATCGTTGGAGCAGGTTAAGCATTTTGTTACAAGTTCACAATGCCCCAAAGATACTGGCATTCTTGATTACCATGAAATTAACTGTTCTTTAGGTGGTGCTGGAATGGTGGTTGCCACAAGGATTGCGAATGCTTCTAGATCATCCCAAATTTTGTTACTGGAAGTGGGTGGAGAGCCATCCGTTTTGAATGAAATACCCGCCTTTGATGCCTACCTCGAAAATCAGCCTGCAAATACCTGGTTGTATAATTCAACCGAGCAAACTAACGCTTGCCGAAACTGTGATGGAAAGGTGAGTGTGAACTTTTTAGGGTTCATGCTACAAACTTTTGCCAGTATTAATGATCTTAAGTCCATGTTCACGCAGAAAGTTTTGACCACAAGAGGGAAAATGTTGGGAGGCTCCACTTCTACAAATTTCATGATGTATGTGAGAGGAAACAAGGAGGATTTTAACAGATGGTCACTGAAGACTTAGGGGGATACGCAATGGAATTATGAGAATTTGTTATCCTACTTCAAGAAATCAGAGGACTACAATGGAGCTTGGGCTAGTCAACCGGATGCTTTGACATATCATGGCAAAGGGGGTCTCCGAAATGTTGGAACGTATGACTTTCAGCCGGGTGTTGATGAATTCCTAGCTGCTGCTCTGGAAAAGGGATACATACTCGGAGATTATAATGGGGCAAATCAAGAAGGTAACGTAGGAAATTCATTGCAGAACATTTTATAATTTTTTAAAACGTGATTCTTTTGCTTGCAGTATTTTCAAAGATTGATGTCACAACTCAAGACGGCTGGCGAGAGAGTACATACCGCTCTTTCTACAGAGACACGGGGAAGCGAGCAACCTCTGCATAAAAAATACGCCCGTGTCACTAAAATCAACTTCCTAACCCTTCTCGGACACCAAAAGCTGTTTCAGTAACTACAACGTCAATGTTGTACGTGACTGTGACCGCAACCAAAGAGGTTATCCTCAGCGCTGGAACTTTCGGTTCTGCTCAGTTGTTGATGATATCAGGCGTCGGCCCGCTGAGCATCTCAGCTCACTAAACGTAATTTACACATTATTAGCTTCATAATGTTTAAAATAAAAACAACCTAAATATCATCATTTATTAGATTCCACTTGTAAAGGATCTTCCGGTTGGAAAACAGCTTTCGGATCACGTGACGACTTTAGTGGCCCTTTCTGAAATCTCCAGGGTTAATCCCAACAGAGACCTCACTATTCAGGCCGCAACAGAGTTTTTAACGAGTGGAACGGACTTTTAGCTGCTCCGGGAACTCTAACTGGTCAGGGATTTATAAAAAGCCCGGTTGAGTAAGCAAATTTTATTTACCAGAAAAATCATAAATTAAACAATTTTTTAAATTAATTTTTTACACTTAGGCCCGACTATGCTGATCTACAAATGGTCCACTCTTCAGCATCTCTTTATCCCGAGCTACCCAAGACCTGAACAAAATGTTTGGACCCGAGTTGACATTTTGGAGAGCTGGTTTGATCCTACCACAAACAAAATGTGGATGCCAGATTCGGCCTGTTGATTTTGGGACGGCCTAAATCCGTTGGCGAACTGAGACTGGCAAGCACAAACCCTTATGATAATCCTATTATGGATCTCCAGTATTTACAGCATCCCGATGACGTTGAAGCTATGCTTCATGGTAATCTTTAACTATATTATGTAAGACGGCAGCTTTCTTGGTTTTTAGAAAGTATTCTAAATTTAATATTGGGTTTCAAGGTTTCAAAATATTTGTGGATCTGTATGAAAATACAGCTGCTCTTGACAACACCAAGCTTTTTGAGAAACCTGTGCCTGGTTGTGACCAAAACTTTAAGAGTGATGATTACTACAGATGTGTTATTAGATCGTTCTCCTTCTCAATTTACCATCATGTGGGAACGTGCGCCTTGGGAAAAGTTGTGGATGGCCGATTGAAGTAGCTAGAGTTTTTAAAACTAGTTTTAATGGTTTTTTAGTTTTAAATATTTAATCAACTCGTTTTTTCAATGTAGAGTTATTGGGATTGACGGTCTGAGAGTCATTGACGCTTCTGTTATGCCCAGGCTTCCAAATGGAAACACACAAGCAGCTACCATCATGATTGCTGAGAAAGGAAGCGACCTTATCATTGCTGATATGTAACAATAGTGACAAATAATGTAATAAAATGTGTAGGAACTGTGAGTTTTAGTATAAAGTGTGGTAATTGCTAAATAGAGAAAAAAATTCATATCGAAAGAGAGCATACACTTCTCAATTGAAGCTGCAAGAGCTCAATGCTCAGACGTCATAATCATCACTGCATGCAGGGTAGGATTTTGGTTTTTCTTATCTGCTTTGTCAGAGTGCGGACGTACCTGATGAGCTGCTACAACGACTCAGCTATGGTTCCTACATTTGTTGCCAATCAAATCGGTATTAGTTTTGAAATTAACTGCGTAACTAAGCAGTTCGCACTCTGATGTGCGTCGTTTTAGGTATAATTGGATTCTAAATAAATAATAGATGAGCTTCTAGACGTATTAAAATTGTCATCCAATATTTTTTAAGCACTTTTGTAAATGTTGTGTGAAGCTGCTCAGCCTTTCCTACTGACCTTCCAAGCTACCTGAGCTAAAACAAATTGGCACACAGACATACCAAGGATATATGTTAGATTTGGAATGTAGATTTCGAGAGAGTAGCATTGGAATGATTGCTTTATTCTGGTGATTTACAGTGCGTAAACTGTTGTATTTTTTTACTCGCTCACAAATAAAGAACTGAACGTTTTATGTTCATCCTTGTTTGTAGCATTGACTATGTTTTAACATAATACATTTATTTTCAGCTGCGCTCAATAAAACCCTGCACCAAAACAGGCTAAAAATTGAAACTCCATGATTTTCATAGCTAAAGTAATAAAATTTAATTTGTACATGTGTTGCATTTGCTTGAACTCAGATTCCATTATAATGTAAATGAGTCTTGAAAAAACCAGTGTCTGAATTTATAGGATGCATAAAACTGAAATAAATCGAGATTACTTCTAGCTCACGGACTTTGCTTATGCCTCTGAAAGCCCCAATATTAAATGTAACACCAAGGTAAAAACTTTTTCTCCAATTTAGGGTTACACGTTAATTTGCATTTTTGATGTAGTATAATAACTAAACTCCATCGTCATGCCGTATTTTATTTAAAAAAGCGTTGAGACAGGTTCAATTTCATCAAACGTTTCCACGTCCTCAATCAGAATCAGTTGGTAAATTTTCAAAGATTATTCAGTCCTCAATCGGAATCATGAAGATAACTGCTCGTTTCTTGAAAGCATCGCTAATTCACATCTGGGTACTCCATGCAGTTCATGGAAGCATTTTAAACAACTCATTTCCCATTATCAAGGAAGCAAAGATCGTCGGTGGGGACGAAGTTTCAAGGGGTGAGATTCCGTACCAAAATCGCATTATACTTTTATGGAACCTTCATATGCGGAGGATCATTCGTGATGATGAACGGGAGGCAGCTGATAATTACAGCCGCACATTGCGTCATATTGAGTCAAGATACCTCCAGTTATGCTGTCGTTGCAGGAGAAGTTCAAGCTGCTTTTTTTGGCATGGGACAAGCTAGAAATGTAGCTCAGATTAGAATTCACACAGGGTTTGACATGCCTGCTAATCAGAATGATATTGCAATACTTACAACTGATCGTCCGTTTTACATCAATAAATATGTGTCTCCCATCCGGCTACCAAGAAAAAATGAAAGGGTTGGCTCGTGGGGAGTTGTGAGTGGTTGGGGAAGAATTAGCGAGAATGGACCTAGTTCCAGAGTTCTAATGAAAGCGAAAATTCTCGTCGGCCCTGACGCTCAATGTAAAAGAAACCTACCCAGATGTTTTTGTGCCTTCTACAATGATTTGCGCTGGAATTAGAAAAGGAGCATGCAAAGGTAACATCTTAAAATACCCGCCAAATTAACTAAATGCCAGCTATATGTATTGTGGCTATTTATCGCTAAACTATTTCAAACGATAGGAGATAGTGGTGGACCACTTCGTGATTATAAGAGAGGATTTTTGGCCGGAATTGTGTCTTTTAACAGCAATCACGTTAACTGCACCAAACCAATGCATAATGCAGTTTATACGCGAGTCTCTGCTTACGTGGACTGGATCAGCACTCAACGGGTTTGATTATCATACAAATCAACAACTTCGTTGTCCTAGACTGTATAACCATAACTATTTGATTCATATTTGCTTATATTTGAGTAATTAGTAATGTAAATAAATGAGAAAATAAATCCGGACTGACATGTGAGGTATGAATACATATATAGCACAGATGGTTTTATTTGAGAATCTACAACATACACAAAAACATATATTATCCATATAGCATTAACACGCTAAGCTACAGTCAATTCGTTCCTCGTTACAAAAAGTTAATGAGCGCAGGCCGCCTCACAGTCCTCCTTTTTGAGAAATTGTTGGCATTTCCATGACAACTCCATAACTTAAAATGAGAGTTTGGATATTAACATTTTTTTCACATTGCATTGACAATTAGTTTTTGTACTAATAATAAAATATGGGTAACCATACTCACCGGAATTTCCTCGCACTGCTTGCTTGCAGAGTTGTAGTAGTACATTTGGAGATCCATTAGACAATTACCTTGCTCTGCTGGCAAGTTGCAGGCATCTGAAATGAAACATTTAAAGGATTATCATTTACGTATAATTCAAGTATTTAAACAAGCTAATTACCAAGCCCTCAGCAGACACGTTACTAAAGCAGGAGACAATTGCCAGAATGACAATGGAGAAGAGGATAGTGCTCTTGGACATCTTGTAGATTGAAAAATAGTGGACTGCTAACGACTAGGGGAAGTAAGGACTCAGAAAGAATATTCTGCCAAAAATCAGCATGCTTTTATACCTAAAACCTTGTTATTTAAGTCTATAATGACCGCCGCTGCCACTAATTAAATTGTCAATTTGCCCAATATTTGATAGCAGGCATAAAATGTTCGGTTCTCCTTGTATCCGTATTTGCATAATTGACAATTTAATTAGTGGCAGCGGCGGGGTTTTAAGACTTAATAACAAGGTTTTAGGTATAAAAGCATGCTGATTTTTGGCAGAATATTCTTTCTGAGTCCTTACTTCCCCTAGTCGTTAGCAGTCCACTATTTTTCAATCTACAAGATGTCCAAGAGCACTATCCTCTTCTCCATTGTCATTCTGGCAATTGTCTCCTGCTTTAGTAACGTGTCTGCTGGAGGGCTTGGTAATTAGCTTGTTTAAATACTTGAATTATACGTAAATGATAATCCTTTAAATGTTTCATTTTCAGATGCCTGCAACTTGCCAGCAGAGCAAGGTAATTGTCTAATGGATCTCCAAATGTACTACTACAACTCTGCAAGCAAGCAGTGCGAGGAATTCCGGTGAGTATGGTTACCCATATTTTATTATAGTACAAAAACTAATTGTCAATGCAATGTGAAAAAAATTGTTAATAATCCAAACTCTCATTTTTAAGTTATGGAGGTTGTCATGGAAATGCCAACCAATTTCTCAAAGGAGGAGGGACTGTGAGGCGGCCTGCGCTCATTAACTTTTTGTCAACGAGGAACGAATTGACTGTAGCTTAGCGTGTTAATGCTATATGGATAATATATGTTTTTTGTGTATGTTGTAGATTCTCAAATAAAACCATCTGTGCTATATATGTATTCATTACCTCACATGTCAGTCCGGATTTATTTTCTCATTTATTTACATTACTAATTACTCAAATATAAGCAAATATGAATCAAATAGTTATGGTTATACAGTCTAGGACAACGAAGTTGTTGATTGTATGATAATCAAACCCGTTGAGTGCTGATCCAGTCCACGTAAGCAGAGACTCGCGTATAAACTGCATTATGCATTGGTTTGGTGCAGTTAACGTGATTGCTGTTAAAGACACAATTCCGGCCAAAAATCCTCTCTTATAATCACGAAGTGGTCCACCACTATCTCCTATCGGTTTGAAATAGTTTAGCGATAAATAGCCACAATACATATAGCTGGCATTTAGTTAATTTGCGGGGTATTTTAAGATGTTACCTTTGCATGCTCCTTTTCTAATTCCAGCGCAAATCATTGTAGAAGGCCACAAAAACATCTGGGTAGGTTCTTTTACATTGAGCGTCAGGGCCGACGAGAATTTTCGCTTTCATTAGAACTCTGGAACTAGGTCCATTCTCGCTAATTCTTCCCCAACCACTCACAACTCCCCACGAGCCAACCCTTTTCATTTTTTTCTTGGTAGCCGGATGGGAGACACATATTTATTGATGTAAAACGGACGATCAGTTGTAAGTATTGCAATATCATTCTGATTAGCAGGCATGTCAAACCCTGTGTGAATTCTAATCTGAGCTACATTTCTAGCTTGTCCCATGCCAAAAAAAGCAGCTTGAACTTCTCCTGCAACGACAGCATAACTGGAGGTATCTTGACTCAATATGACGCAATGTGCGGCTGTAATTATCAGCTGCCTCCCGTCATCATCACGAATGATCCTCCGCATATGAAAGTTCCATAAAAGTAAACTTCGTCCCCACCAACGATCTTTGCTTCCTTGGTAATGGGAAATGAGTTGTTTAAAATGCTTCCATGAACTGCATGGAGTACCCAGATGTGAATTAGCGATGCTTTCAAGAACGAGCAGTTATCTTCATGATTCCGATTGAGGACTGAATAATCTTTGAAAATTTACCAACTGATTCTGATGAGGACGTGGAAACGTTTGATGAAATTGAACCTGTCTCAACGCTTTTTTTAAATAAAATACGGCATGACGATGGAGTTTAGTTATTATACTACATCAAAAAATGCAAATTAACATGTAACCCTGATTTGGAGGAAACGTTTTTACCTTGGTGTTACATTTAATATTGGGGCTTTCCAGAGGCATAAGCAAAGTCCGTGAGCAAGGAGGTATCTCGATTTGTTTCAGTTTTATGCATCCTTTAAATTCATACACCGTTTTTTCATGACTCACTCACACTAAAATGGAATCTGAGTTCAAGCAAATGTGACACATGTACAACATTAAATTTTATTACTTTAGCTTACTATGAAAATCATGGAGTTTCAATTTTTAGCCTGTTTTGGTGCAGGGTTTTATTGAGCGCAGCTGAAAATAAATGTATTATGTTAAACATAGTCAATGCTACAAACAAGGATGAACATAAAATGTTCAGTGTTTTGTTTGTGAGCGAGTAAAAAATACAACAGTTTACGCACTGTAAATCACCAGAATAAAAAGCAATCATTCCAATGCTACTCTCTCGAAATCTACATTCCCAAATCTAACATATATCCTTGTATGTCTGTGTGCCAAATTTGTCTTTAGCTCAGGTTAGCTTGGAAGGTCAGTAGGAAAGGCTGAGCAGCTTCACACAACATTTACAAAAGTGTTAAAAATATTGGATGACATTTAATACGTCTAGAAGCTCATCTATTATTATTTAGAATTCCAATTATACCTAAAACGACCACATCAGAGGCAACTGCTTAGTTTACGCAGTTAATTTCAAAAACTAATACGATTTGATTGTGCAACTAAATAGGAACCATAGCTGAGTCGTTGTAGCAGCTCATCAGGTACGTCCGCACTCTGACAAAGCAGCCAAGAAAACCAAAAAATCCTACCCTGCATGCAGTGATGATTATGACGTCTGAGCATTGAGCTCTTGCAGCTTCAATTGAGAAGTGTATGCTCTCTTTCGATATGAAATTTTTTTTATCTATTTTAGCAATTACGACACTTGATACTAAAACTCACAGTTTCTACACATTTTTATTACATTATTTGTCACTATTTTTACATATCAGCAATGATAAGGTCGCTTCCTTTCTCAGCAATCATGATTGTAGCTGCTTGTGTGTTTCCATTTGGAAGCCTGGGCATAACAGAAGCGTCAATGACTCTCAGGCCGTCAATTCCCATTACTCTACATTGAAAAAACGAGTTGATTAAATATTTAAAACTAAAAAACCATTAAAACTAGTTTTAAAAACTCTAGCTACTTCAATCGGCCATCCACAACTTTTCCCAACGCGCAGGAGCCCACATGATGATAAATTGAGAAGGAGAACGATCTAATAACACATCTGTAGTAATCATCACTCTTAACGTTTGATCACAACCCGGCACAGGTTTCTCAAAAAGCTTGGTGTTGAGAGCAACTGTATTTTCATACAGATCCACAATATTTGAAAACCTTGAAACCGAATATTAATATTAGAATACTTTCTAAAAAGCAAGAAAGCTGCCGTTTACATAATATAGTTAAAGATTACCATGAAGCATAGCTTCAACGTCATCCGGATGCCTGTAAATACTGGAGATCCATAATAGGATTATCATAAGGGTTTGTGCTTGCCAGTCTCAGTTCGCCAACGGATTTAGGCCGTCCCAAAATCAACAGGCCGAATCTGGCATCCACATTTTGTTTGTGGTAGGGATCAAACCAGCTCTCCAAAATGTCAACTCTGGGTCCAAACATTTTGTTCAGGTCTTGTGGTAGCTCGGGATAAGAGATGCTGAAGAGTGGACCATTTGTAGATCAGCATAGTCGGGCCTAAGTGTACAAAATTAATTTAAAAAATTGTTTAATTTATGATTTTTCTGGTAAATAAAATTTGCTTACACGGCAACCGGGCTTTTTATAAATCCCTGACCAGTTAGAGTTCCCGGAGCAGCTAAAAGTCCGGTTCCACTCGTTAAAAACTCGGTTGCGGCCTGAATAGTGAGGTCTCTGTTGGGATTAACCCCTGGAGATTTCAGAAAGGGGCCAACTAAAGTCGTCACGTGATCCGAAAGCTGTTTTCGACTGGAAGATCCTTTACTAAGGAATCTAATAGTTGATGATGTTTTAGGTTAATTTTATTTTAAACATTTTGAAGCTAATAATGTGTAACTTACGTTTAGTGAGCTGAGATGCTCAGCGGGCCCGACGCCTGATATCATCAATAACTGAGCAGAACCGAAAGTTCCAGCGCTGAGGATAACCTCTTTGGTTGCGGTCACAGTCACTGTACAACATTGACGGGTGTAGGTCACTCCAACAGCTTTTGGTGGTCCGAGAAGGGTTAGGAAGTTGATTTTAGTGACACGTGCGTATTTCTTTATGCAGAGGTTGTTCGGCTTTCCTGTGTCTCTGTAGAAAGAGCGGTATGTACTCTCTCGCCAGCCGTCTTGAGTTGTGACATCAATCTTTGAAACACTGCAAGCAAAGAATCACATTTTAAAAAATTATAAAATTTTATGCAATAAATATC
>LJIJ01005172.1:0-12519 GCA_001718145.1 Orchesella cincta
CTAGTGACTTGTCTTTTCCGAGATCCTGATGCTGATCACACAGGACTCGAGTTAAATTATAATATTTTGAATAAGAAGTACCACCACTTAAGATTTGTACAAGGTATTTCAGTTCATTTCATCTTGACCTATCACAAACAGTCAGAATAATTCTCTGTAACTTCAACAATGGTGTACATTAGTAATTTAGTGAAAAATATACTGGAACAATCTGGTAACTATTTTAATTTAAGTTAATAATATTTTAAGCAATAGGTTTAATTACATTCGCTAGGTTATATTATTATTAAGAACCCATTAAATTATAATTAGATACTCCAGTTATCGCGTATAATCGCTTGCCGGCGAACCCATGCAAGTCTTTTGCATTTCCGGGTTCAAAATGCAATAATTGAAAACACAGGGACTGAAATTCCATCAAATCGTCTGTTCCGGCATGTGACTACTGGATGGCACAGCTCCACTTCGAGCGAAAACTGAGTTATCCTGCACCTCTTACTCTTGGCCAACTGTTTACTTGGTACGACACAATAATTTCAACACTGGACCCTGAAGATGAGTTTGCCATTGCCCTACGACCTAAGCAACCAACTCTAACTCCATGTATCGCAGAAGAGCAAAACTCTGACCTGACTGTCCGCGAAAATACGGCAGGACGCTGCCATAAATGCGGTGAGCCAGGCCACTTTGCTGTTTTCTGTGACAGGAAACGCAATAACTCTCTAAGGGGGCAAACGTAGAAACCGGAAACGGAGGAAGAAACCAGGATGTAAACAGGTTACATCCGATATTGGGCCGGGGGTGTATAAGGGAAGAGTAACCAAAACTTAAATTTATTTATTAGAATAATTGAGAGTATGAATATTGTATTAGAACTTCTTTTTTCCTTGGAAAACCTTTCCGTGAACCCAAGTTTGTTCTATTCAAATCCAAAACCAAGTTACTATAAATAGACCAAAACCATTCACACTTGAACCATTGCTAGCGTAAGCTCTGTCACGGTGAGACCAGAGATTGGTAGTCCTGCTGACTATGCCGGAGAAAACCTGAAGACAGGGTTCTTTGCTGATGTATGTATGAGTAAACTTAGGTTAAGACTTACCAACCTTTAGCTAACTAACATTTAGGAAGACGCGGAGCGATTCGCCTGTGTCCGCGACCCTGTGATTGGGACGTGTCGTAGCGTTAAGTTAAAATAACAATTTAGGTTAAGATTTATGCGAATAAACATTTACAGTTATATTCAGAACGAAGCTATCGAACACGTTGAACTCCTACCCTGAGACTTAATTATTCCTTGGCTCTACCGAATTACATAAAATATATTTGGGATAGTAAACCTAACATAAACTACCCTTATATTTAGAACCCTTTTTCACAACACCAGTGCATAATCATATAGTGATTTGGCAAAGATGCTCACTGATTTTATTTCTGTTGTATTTCGCGACGATGTTTTATAGTTTAGTTATGACGCAAATGTTTTTTAAAAACTAACCTAAGCCTACATTATCAACTTCATTAGTTAATTATTTAATCACTGTTTCTCGACAGACGAAATTATCAATTTAGAATTCTCATACTGAGCTAGCAGTCATTCAACTAAAACTTGTTATACTAGCCAAAAGTTTGTGGCGCGTTTTATGCCAGCACGATATTCAAGCACGAGCGTCATAACTCACCGTTTAGCTTGTCATTATAATCAAATACAGACAAAAAGAGGGGTTGTAGAATCACCACTGTCTTGTAGACTATGTTCAATTAGCCACACAAAGTTCAAATCAAACTCATAAAAGAGACCTCTGTATTAGTCCTGTCTGCAGAGAAATATCCACAATGTGTATTATGCACTCCTGAGTGTTCCAGTTGTTAACCAGAGAGCTGAATAGGAGGCAGCTTAAAAATATATTGGTGTTCACTTCCAGAAGACTTAAAGTGAAACTGGATAACGGAAACAAACAAGTATAAATACGATTACTAGATCACGATTTTTACATAACTTGAGATTGGTGTACTGGTAATCTTATTTGATGTGTTTTGACAACACATTATCGCAGATAACAAAGCTCAGCATACCAGAGTGCCGGACCACTTGAAACAAATATTATCATTGATGAGTTGTGTGAAATGGCCGCGGCTGCCGTTTTAAGAATTTTTCAAGAACGTGAGTAAGTTAAGTAGTGAGTTCGTCTCAGGCCCTTGTAATTTCAAATTTTAACATTACATGAATTTAAAACTAATGCAACTAAATATTTTATCGAAATTCTAGTATAACTTGAATTTCAGTTTTTGGCATTCTTGCGAGTGCAGCTCCAAGTACACACAGCATGAGAGTAGTTCATTAAACATAAGGGGAATTAAAAGTGTAACTAAAAGTGAAACTATGAGCTGATTGCACTATCAAAACAAAAAACATTAATTAATATATAATAGATTTGTAGACAAGAATCCACGACGGAACTCATAAATTCGACAGGCTAACTCCGCATGACTTTATCATCAAGAAAGATTTATATCTGAATCGTTTCGACCCTTAGAAGTGTCCACTTTGGATTTATCATAATGTTGATTGTAACTCCACTTGTTCCACCATATTCATTATCAGGGCCGTCACCACGAAATTTTTGCAGGGTGGACATTGAGGAATTAATATTTAAATCTAGTCAGTTTCAACTTCATGAATCATAATTAATGTATATAGTGTTGTCTTGATCGGCAACTTTTTTTGACATTTAATCATTATATATTTGTTACGCAAGCACAGCTTTCGCCAATGCATATGGGATTTTGCATGCCCTTTTAGATGGTTTTTTCTGCGGACCTGCCTGTGAAATTATATTTAAGGTTAAGCTGAAATGACAAACTAAATTTGATATGAAAATTGCACGTTGCATAAAGGATAACCATACTTTTGCGTTGGACTTTGTTAAAGTATGACAAACATCAAGTTTAGTTTATCCAATGTCGCTGTAATCAATGAATTTGGCCGCCACCATGTAGGAAGAAAATTAAGCAAAATTAAGAATGCAAGCTAAAAATGGAAATAACGGACGTCAAAATGCTGAAATATTCATCGGTTTTGTAAGAGGTTAAAAGCATTGCAGAGCACTTTATTAATTACGTGCTTATTCAACACCTTGATGCTTAATCAGTCATGAAGAAAGAAATGTGGTTTACACAAAAATTTAGCCAGGCTACATTTTTTATCTTAGATAAAGATCTTATTTTAGATGGAGTAAAAAATATAATAGAGCACATCCAAAAATATAGGAGTAACAGGGTTTGATTGAACTAGTAATTGTGTACGGTGGAGATTACTACTTTAGGATTATCACTTTCAAACTCATTTGCTTGTGGTATCTGAGCTTTTTCTGCAGTTGCAGCCGCAGGAGACCCTTCGTTTCCAGGCATCATGGAGCTTGTTCCTCAGCTGTTGCACTTGAGTTTCCTTTTCAGTCAGTTTTTGAAGGGCATCCAAAATATTCATTCTGAAAAAAACAAGTTTCTCAGATGTACAAATTCCCACTTTAACGTGGTTTAATGGACAAGTTTGTGAAAGAAGAGTTTTACTTGCGTTTT
This sequence comes from Orchesella cincta, assembly GCA_001718145.1. Lineage (NCBI taxonomy): Eukaryota > Metazoa > Arthropoda > Collembola > Entomobryomorpha > Orchesellidae > Orchesella > Orchesella cincta. Next base: position 3,580 of record LJIJ01005172.1, read on the forward strand.
TCAAAATCTGTCTAAATTTCTAAGTGGACATTGTCCACCCAGCCAGACCTATTGTGACGGCGCTGTTCATTATGAAACTGAGAGTGTTTTTAGTACCTCACAAATAAACATTGCCATTATTGTCTAGACGTCTGCTTTTCGTGTAGCAGTTTTCGTACAATGTTTATTACAACGGAGGCCCAGCAATTTGCAGTAGCAGCAAAAACTGGCAGACTTGAACATTCGTTTTGTTCATTAACGTCCTCGATTTGTGGATATAGTAATTTTAGAGGCCACTTATGTGTGAAAAAACTGTTAACTAATTGTAATAAGTAGTGCAAAAGCAAACTTCTACCGACTGGATAGATTCAATCATCCTGTGTTTATTACTTACTTAGTACAACGAGATTACAAATGATTGTTTTTAAACTACATAAAAAGTTAAGCTTTAAGGCAAAATTATTTTCATTAGGCTGAGTGATGAATGTGCACTCGTTTTGTTAGGTAAATATTGCACACACTTCATAAACAGCTTATGAAGGGGCAGTTAGTATGGAACTAAATTGCTGTAATGCGTCAGCAGTAAAACAAGCATCGTAATAATACAATAAAAAATGATACAATTATCATTACCGACCGCGATTTATTAGCCTTTTTAAGTTAATTTCTGGGATTCTTCAATTCATGTCGTTGTAGGTTATGAGAGGGTTTAGGACGCAATCGTATTTTCTTTCAAACGATGGAACGAAGAAATGAGCGATAAAAAGCATCAGCATCGTCATCAATGATGACTCATCATCATCACCATGGTGTTTCTTATACAGCTCGTAATAAAATACTTCTTCATATTGCAATTTTCAGTTAGCACTGCGTAAAACAGTCGAAGTATTCGCTTGTTGGCTGAACGTTTGGTATTGAGTGAGAACTTTTATATGAAAGGCTTAAACAATTTCTGTTTTTGCCAATTATTGGCTAACACATTTTGGTTCAAACCACTTGTTATTTTTTCATCCTTCATGTGTAGCAGTAACGTATTTCCCGTGGATATAATTTCGGTGAAAAGGTGATGAGGCTCAAATCACAATGTCGCGAATTTTTTCAATTCCTTCATATGTAGAGTGACCTTTTTCACCGAATATTAATATTCGCACGGGGAAATACGTTATCCTGCTGACACATGAAGGATGAATATAAATGAACAAGTTGTTTGAACAAAATGTGTTAGCGCAATAATTGGCAAAGACAGAATTGTTTTAAGCTTTCATATAAAAGTTCTCACTCAATATCCAAAACGTTCAGCCAACAAGGCGAAATACTATCGACTGTTTAGCGGAGTGCTAACTGAAAATTGCAATATGAAGTATTTTATTACGAGCTGTAAAGAAGACAACCATGGTGATGATGATGAGTCATCATTGATGACGATGCTGATCCTTTTTATCGCTGCATTTCTTCGTTCCATTCGTTTGAAAAGAAAATACGATTGCGTCTCTAAACCCTCTCAAACCTACAACGACATGAATGAAGAATCCCGAGATAATTAACTTAAAAAGGCTAATAAATCGCGGTCGTTATGATAATTGTATCATTTTTTAATTTAATTATTACGATCTTGTTTTTACTGCTGACGCATTACGAGCAATTTAAAGTTCGCATACATAAACTGCCCTTTCATAAGCTGTTTATGAAGTGTGGTGCAAATATTTACCTACAAAACGAGTGCACATTCATCACTCCAGCCTAATGAAATAATTTTTGCCTTAAAAGCTTAACTTTTTTATGTAGTTTAAAAACCGAGATCAATGTTTAATCTCGTTGTATAAGTAAGTAAATAAACACAGGGATATGGAATCTATCAGTCGGTAGAGTTTGCTTTTTGCAACGTAACTTATTACAATTAGTTCACAGTTTTTTCACACATAAGTGGCCTATAAAATTACTACTATCCACAAATCGAGGAGCGTTTAATGAACAAAACGAATGTTCAAGTCTGCCAGTTTTTGCTGCTACTGCAATTGCTGGCTCCGTTTGTAAATAAACATTGTGACGAAAACTGCTACACGAAAAGCAGACGTCCTATGACAATAATGGCAATGTTTTTATTTGTTGAGGACTAAAAACATCTCAGTATTGCATAATGAAGCAGCGCCGTCACAATAGGTCCTGGCTGGGTGGACAATGTCCACCTTAGAAATTTAGACAGATTTTGAAAAACCGCAAGTAAAACTCTTTTTCACAAACTTGTCCATAAACGACGTTAAAGTGGAATTTGTACGATCTGAGAAACTTGTTTTTTTCAGAATGAATATTTGGATGCCCTTTCAAAACTGACTGAAAAAGGAATACTCAAGTGCAAGCAGCTGTAGGAACAACTCCATGAATGCCTGGAAACGAAGGGTCTCCTCGGCTGCAAACTGCAGAAAAAGCTCAGAATGACCACAAGGCAAATGAGTTGAAAAGTGATTAAATCCTAAAGTAGTGTAATCTCTCACCGTACAGCAATTACTAGTCAATCAACCCTGTTACTCCTATATTTTTGGATGTGCTCTATTATATTTTTTACTCCATCTAAAATAAGATCTTATCTAAGATAAAAAATGTAGCCTGGCTAAATTTTTGTGTAAACCACATTTCTTTCTTCATGACTGATTAAAAGGCATCAGGTGTTTGAATAAGCAGCGTAGATTAATAAGTGCATCTGCATGATGCTTTTTTTTAAACCTCTTACAAAACCGATGAATATTTCAGCATTTTGACGTCCGTTATTTCCATTTTTAGCTTGCATTCTTAATTTTGCTTAATTTTCTTCCTACATGGTGGCGGCCAAATTCATTGATTACAGGACGACTTGGATAAACTAAACTTGATGTTTGTCATACTTAACAAAGTCCAACGCAAAAGTATTGGTTATCCTTTATGCAACGTGCAATTTTCATATCAAATTTAGTTTGTCATTTCAGCTTAACCTTAAAATATAATTTCACAGGCAGGTCCGCAGAAAAAACCATCTAAAAGGGCATGCAAAAATCCCATATGCATTGGCGAAAGCTGTGCTTGCGTAACAAATATATAATGATTAAATGTCAAAAAGTTGCCGATCAAGACAACACTATATACATTAATTATGATTCATGAAGTTGAAACTGACTAGATTTAAATATTAATTCCTCAATGTCCACCCTGCAAAAATTTCGTGGTGACGGCCCTGATAATGAATATGGTGGAACAAGTGGAGTTACAATCAACATTATGATAAATCCAAAGTGGACACTTCTAAGGGTCGAACGATTCAGATATAAATCTTTCTTGATGATAAAGTCATGCGGAGTTAGCCTGTCGAATTTATGAGTTCCGTCGTGGATTCTTGTCTACAAATCTATTATATATTAATTAATGTTTTTTTTTAGTGCAATCAGCTCATAGTTTCACTTTTAGTTACACTTTTAATTCCCCTTATGTTTAATGAACTACTCTCATGCTGTGTGTACTTGGAGCTGCACTCGCAAGAATGCCAAAACTGAAAATTCAAGTTATACTAGAATTTCGATAAAATATTTAGTTGCATTAGTTTTAAATCATGTAATGTTAAAATTTGAAATTACAAGGGCCTGAGACGAACTCACTACTTAACTTACTCACGTTCTTGAAAAATTCTTAAAAAACGGCAGCCCGGGCCATTTCACACAACTCATCAATGATAATATTTGTTTCAAGTGGTCGGCACTCTGGTATGCTGAGCTTTGTTATCTGCGATAATGTGTTGTCAAAACACATCAAATAAGATTACCAGTACACAATCTCAAGTTATGTAAAAATCGTGATCTAGTAATCGTATTATACTTGTTTTGTTCCGTTATCCAGTTTCACTTTAAGTCTTCTGGAAGTGAACACCAATATATTTTAAGCTGCCTCCTATTCAGCTCTCTGGTTAACAACTGGGGACTCAGGAGTGCATAATACACATTGTGGATATTTCTTCTGCAGACAGGACTAATACAGAGGTCTTTTATGAGTTTGATTTGAACTTGTGTGGCTAATGAACATAGTCTACAAGACAGTGGTGATTCTACAACCCCTCTTTTGTCTGTATTTGATTATAATGACAAGCTAAACGGTGAGTTATGACGCTCGTGCTTGAATATCGTGCTGCATAAAACGGCACAAACTTTTGGCTAGTATAACAAGTTTGTTGAATGACTGCTAGCTCAGTATGAGAATTCTAAATTGATAATTTCGTCTGTCGAGAACCAGTGATCAAATAATTAACTAATGAAGTTGAATATGTAGGCTTAGGTTAGTTTTAAAAAACATTTGCGTCATAACTAAACTATAAAACATCGTGCGAAATACAACAGAAATAAAATCAGTGAGCATCTTTGCCAAATCTACTATATGATTATGCACTGGTGTTGTGAAAAAGGGTTCTAAATATAAGGGTAGTTTATGTTAGGTTTATATCCCAAATATATTTATGTAATTCGGTAGAGCAAGGAATAATAAGTCTCAGGGTAGGAGTTCACGTGTTAGATAGCTTCGTTCTGAATATAACTGTAAATGTTTATTCCGCATAAATCCTTAACCTAAGTGTTATTTAACTTAACGCTACGACACGTCCCAATCACAGGGTCGCGGACACAGGCGAATCGCTCCGCGTCTTCCTAATGTTAGTTAGCTAAAGGGTTGGTAAGGCTTAACCTAAGTTTACTCATACATACATCAGCCAAGAATCCTGTCTCAGGTTTCTCCGGCATAGTCACAGGACTACCAATCTCTGGTCTCACCGTGACAGAGCTTACGCTAGCAATGGTTCAAGTGTGAATGGTTTTAGGTCTATTTATAGTAACTTGGTTTTGGATGTGAATAGAACAAGCTTGGGTTCAGGAAGGTTTTCCCAAGGAAAAAAAGATTCTAATACAATATTCATACTCTCAATTATTCTAATAAATAAATTTTGATTTGGTTACTCTTCCCTTATACACCCCCGGCCCAATATCGGATGTAACCCGTTTACATCCTGGTTTTCTTCCTCCGTTTCCGGTTTCTCCGTTTGCCCCTTAGAGAGTTATTGCGTTTCCTGTCACAGAAAACAGCAAAGTGGCCTGGCTCGCCGCATTTATGCAGCGTCCTGCCGTATTTTGGCGGACAGTCAGGTCTGCTCTTCTGCGATACTGGAGTTGGAGTTGGTTGCTTAGGTCGTAGGGCAATGGCAAACTCATCTTCAGGGTCCTATCAAAAAAAAAGCAAAAAGAGGTGCAGGATAACTCAGTTTCGCTCGGAGTGAGCTGTGCATTCCAGCAGTCACATGCCGGAACAGACGATTAGATGGAATTTCGGTCCCAGTATTTTCAATAATTGCATTTTGAACCCGGAATGCAAAGACTTGCATGGGTTCGCCGGCAAGCTGATGATACGCGATAACTGGAGTATCTAATATAATTTAATGGGTTCTTAATAATAATATAACCTAGCGGAATGTAATTAAACCTATTGCTTAAATATTATAACTTAAATTAAATAGTTACCAGATTGTTCCAGTATATTTTTCACTAAATTACTAATGTACACCATTGTAGAAGTTTACAGAGAATTATTCTGACTGTTTGTGAGTAATGTTCAAAATGAAATGAACTGAAAATACCTTGTACAAATCTTTAGTGTGTACTCTTATCAAAAATATTATAATTTACTCGAGACCTGTGTGATCAGCATCAGGATCTCGGAAAGACAAGTCACTAGGACGGTCATAGTAAAGCTTGAGATTCGCTGCATTATAGCAGCCTGCAGATTCATCAGAGTCAATGCTCTTTAGTTCAAAAAGAACTGGGGATAATTTCTTTTTAATGAAAAAAGGTCCTGCCCAATTCTCATTTAGTTTTTTACATATACCTTTCAACTTATTTGAAAGTATATGGGTTTTGACAAGCACAAAGTCACCTTCTTTTCCAGGAAAAGCTTTATGCCTTAAATTATAATAACGAGATTGCTGCATATGAGCTTTCTCAATTTGGGAAGCAGCTTTTGCATAGGTAGTGGCAAGCTTTTTTGTTAATTCAGATTGATATTCTAATCTGGAAGCATCATCATCGTATTGAGATTCAATGTTTCTATCAAATGGTAGCTGAAGTTCTCTACCAAGATTGAGCATTGCAGGACTGAAGCCTGTTGTGTCGCTTATAGCGGTGCGTAATGCTAATGCTGTTGTATGGAGATATTCGTCCCATTTACGGTTGTTCGTATGTACAAACGAGACTAGAATGGAACGAATATTCCGGTTTATGCGTTCGCATACATTGCCAGCAGGATGGTATGGAGTTGTGTATTTATGTTTGATGCTCCAGGTGTTGCACATGTTTTGGAATGCTCTGCTACGGAAGTAAGTAGCATTATCAGATAGTATGTTTTTGGGAGAACCCCAACGGCAAAAGATTTCACGTTCAAGAACTTTGATGATGTTTGGAGCTGTCGCATCTTTGAGTGAAAAGAGCTCCACCCACTTTGAAAGTGGTCTACCACAACAAGAAGTTGGGTTTTCTGTGAAGATGTGCGAGGTAAGGACCTACCAAGTCAATTGCTAATTGATCCCAAGGCCCGTATACCTTAACATGTTGCATTTGGCCGTGAGGCCTACTCATGGGTTTTTAGTGGTTTGACACTGTGCGCAGTTTTGACATATGTGTAAATATCATGTTGCATATTATGCCAATAAACACGTCGTGAAAGTCTGTGGATAGTTTTCCTACATCCCACGTGTCCGCTCTGAGGTGAGTCGTGGAAATATTTTAATATTTCAGACCGAAGTGACTTTGGAATATATGGTAATAGTAACCCTGCTTTTGTCCTTTTAAATAGGATCTCCACGGATTTCCATGTCAAGAGAAAGATCTGTTTTTAATGCTGAAACTTCGATGTCGTTAGCCTGCTCGTCTTTGATTTTATCATCAACGTAGATCAACGTTGGTGGTTAGTGAAAGTAAAAGAGATAATTGATAAGCGGTAATGGGCGGATCCATCACTTCTTTAAATTCTTCTAATTCTATTTCTCCAAGTGGAGCACGTGACAAAGCGTCAGCTACGATATTAAATTTTCCTGGTACGTGACTAATTATGGGCTGAAAGTCTTGAATTTTTAATGCCCAGCGAACAAATTTAGAATTAGCATCTTTCATATTATTGAGCCAAATTAGTGCTCTGTTATCTGTTTCCAGAAAAAATTGTTGACCATCAAGGTAATGTTCAAACTTCTTTAAAGCCCAGATATTACATAAACATTCACGCTCAGCTGCATGATAATTTCTTTCCGTTGTATTTAATGATCTACTAGCAAAAGCAATGGGCATTTCTTTGTTTTCATGATTCTTTTTGAATAAAACGCAGCCTAAACCCACCTCAGAAGCGTCAGTTCGTAGGAATAATGGTTTAGAAAAATTGGGAAATGTCAAAGTAGTAGAATGTATGATTTTCTAACGCAAAGTATCAAACGCATTCTGCTGTAATTCACCCCAATGAAATGGTGTGTTCTTTTTCATGAGATGATTTAGTGGCTCCGCAATATCTGCGAATTGTGGTATGAAATGACGATACCAGCCACATAACCCTAAAAACTGTTTTACTTTCTTTGCAGTATTTGGAATAGGATAATGAGTGAGCGCCGTAGTCTTTTCTGGATCCGTCTCAACTCCACGTGGAGTGACTACGAATCCAAGATACTTTATTGTAGTTTCCCAAAGCTACACTTTTCTGTGTTAAGTGTAACCCCTGCACTATGATTTTAAACCACCTACTTTTTCTCGAAATAGAATTATACCGCATTGTTTATGTTTTCAAATGGTTTTATATGTATTTTTTGACGTACAATCCGATAAAAATACTTTCAGCTTCGTATCGTTGACGGAAAAGGCGCTATTTTCAAAAATTTAAATTTTGAATCTGTTTGCGCACATTTTCATTCCTATAAATATGTTACAGACTAGGTTACACGGATCTCGAGCCACACTCTTATTAAAACAAAATTGCGATCATTTTGACACAAGAACAAGTTTGGGGGTCCGCGCGAGCTAGGTAAACTTTGTGCCTGAAGATATAGAATTTGTGATACTATCGCACGTTTTCTCAAAGCGGTTTGGGACCATATTAAGTACGTTTTCGAATAGTTTTATGTGTATTTTTTGACGTAAAATCCCATAAAAATACTTCCAGCTTCGTATCGTTAACGAAAAAGGCGCTATTTTTCAAAAATTCATTTTTGAAGCTGTTTGCGCATTTTCATTCCTATAAATATGTTACAGACTAGGTTGCACGGATCTCGAGCCACACTCTTCTTAAGAACTCCATTTCGATCATTTTGACTCCAAGAACATGTTTGAGGGTGCGCGCGAGCTAGGTAAACTTTGTGCCTGACGATATAAAATTTGTGATACTCATACTAACTCTCCGGCTTGGGACCGCATAATGCATGTTACTAAGTTGTTTTACATGTATTTTTTACGTAGAATCCGATAAAAATACTTTCATCTTCCTTATTTTGATGAAATTTGGAATATAGTGTTCGTGTATATATGTACGTCCATATATGTTATGTTGCATTTCTAAATAAAAATAAAGACTATGGAATCAGCACTTTGACTGGCGAACCCCGACCATTTATTACTATTTCAAATTAAAACCACTTAAAGTTTAATATTAAATGGATCGCGTTTTGAGATAGTAAAAAGTTCCTAGAGAAAAGTGCCGCAATAAACATAAAGCACCTTTAAGAGCGGCTTATTTAAAAATATGTTTTGATATAACAAGTTGGTAAACACTTGAATACACTTTCGTTTTGGCGATGCTGACAAGCACGAGTTGATTTATATTTTGATGCAGCTTATGTAGCAGCGAAAGGCAAGTCAACTAATCGCTTTATTATTTATAATTTGAAATTGTTCTTGGCAACCGTTCCCCCACTGGATTGTAATATAAAGA
>LJIJ01005173.1:0-12514 GCA_001718145.1 Orchesella cincta
TATCAATAAATCGTTGGTGTTCCTTTGGACATCAAGCATTACACCGCGAACCTCTCCGACGAACAGGTCTCTCGTTGTGTACCTTTCATTCCTTAGCATCTATCAGTAGAGGACGATCCGTGCGCAAGTAGCAAGGGCAAGAGTAGTGGTAAAGGAGAAGGAGATAGAGGGGAATCTTCTACATGTGGCGATACCTCCAGAAGAACAGTGATCTTTTAGTTTTGAGCAGTCAGTGAAATTAACACGAAAGTTAAAACTCGCTATAAGCGAAAATTTATTATTTCACTTTCAGGGGCCAGAAAATTGAGCAAAGGACGAAATACGTGGAAAAGTGCCAAATCCAACCCGAAAACGAGGAAGTCATCACATTTTTTCCATCCAGTTGGTGAACTGACCCACCGCCGCCTGAACGGATATTACGGACAGTAATTACCGCACCGGGTAGCTGTTATCAACGCCGAGTTGCTGATAACCCGACAATCCGCAGTGTTTCAGTCGACCTTGGAGAGAATCCTGCCAGTGCCAACGCCGTTTGGACTTAGTTTTAGTAGCTTTCGCTACAGACGCGTAATTTAACGCACGTCGTGTCATCATCATTCAAGACAGAAAACATCGTAAGTGTAGTAATCAGATAGGCCAATGAAATTGTAATTAGCCAGTGGTAGCTAAAAAGAACACGCAGAAAGCGTATAAAAGGTATATGTATATTTTTTACAGTAGAATATACACTAGCGCCACACACGCCTAGAGCGTAACTATCTGAGGCAAGGTAATATTTTGGGGAAGCGTACTTATGTATACATACACAGAGTGAGAACACAACAACCTTTTCATTATATTATTTGAATTTCTCTACTTTCGGGTCAGCCATTCAGAAACAGAGACGTAAAGACAGGATTTAGATACATTAGATATTTTTTTCCTTCTTTCATGCAATATGCCAGTAGAAACAGAGCCTTTCATGCATATTGACTGGATAGACGAGTCTCATTTGAAAGTAACAGTTTTTGTGAGGGAAACAAATTCACCTTTTCAATACCAACCAAAGATCGTTTACCATATTACAATTTTTGCTGATGATCACGTAGTAACTAATGTAGAGCACTTGTAAAATAAGTGAACAGAATGAGATATTTGAGGAAGCTTCTTCAGAGTCTCCAGAATCAAAAATAGAAATAGTTGAGAAAGATCGTAGTTTAAATTTAAACGAACAAGGAGAGTCTAGTACTAATCCTATAAATAGCCAAACGTCAACCACAAAGGCAAAGAAAAAGGTCAAAACAAAGACAATGTCAAATCCATCCACACCTGTTACGGGTGATAGAAGCAATGAGGGAGCGGCATGCTTACCTATCTTGAACAATGCAGATCCTACTTTAGCAGGACTGTTTTCAAACAGAATAGCGAGAATTCAGAGTTTAATAAGCGATCAAGTATCGAAACAAGTTAGTCATTTGCGTATTACACCTCTCAATCCAAGGGTAGACATTCCAGTTTACGATTCAAAGCGAATGACCTCTAGTACTTTCTTTAAAAATGTGAAGATTATTTCAGAAGCCAAGGCTTCCATGAGTCTCAATTTCACACAGTGGTTTCAGTAATTATGCAGGATGACATGAAAGGTTGGTACGATAATGTGGCGTGTTCTATCTACAGTTGGCAAGACTTTTGTGCTCAATTCAGAGATAGATATGACAATGTGCAAGTGCAGGAAAGAAGGAAAAAGAGATTATACAATAGAAAACAGCAGCTTCATGACTCAGTCGAACAATTCGTTCATGAAATGGTAAATTTGGCTAGGCAAGTAGATCCTACAGAACATATTTCTTTGTCTGTAGAACGGGCGAAAAATGCCCTCCATCCAGATTAAGTTCTTGGCATTGGGGAACTGCATATAAAAACGGTGAACAACCTTATTGAAAGAGCCGGGGTAGCAATTGAAGCTAATAGAGCAAGGGATAACCTGAATAGGGACAAACCACGTACCAAACTTCCACCATTATACGGGTTTCGTTCGAAAGAAGAACAAAGCGTACAACATATCAAGGTCGTACATTCAATACTCAAGCTCGGGGTAATTTCAGACAAAGGGATTCAAGCAGACAAAGAGAAGGCCAGAATGAAAGTCAGGAATTTAGAGGAAGAATTAATTCATTACCAAGCAATGTAGGAAATTCGTACTTAGCTAATTTAAGATGTAATGAATGTAAGCAGACAGGTAATAAGGCTAGATTTTGTCCAACAAGAATCAACCAAAGGCAGCAATGCTAGTTATCGGACATAACCAATCTTCACAACGACATCGTCATAATTCACAACCTGAATTACAATCACAAGAGGAATTGTATCAACAATTTTTGCAATTCCAACAAATGCAAAAGGAACAAAACGCGACTGGATCGCACTACCCGCAGTCAGGTCATAATATTTCATCCCAGAATTTAAACGGGGATGGGGGGCAAAGGTTTCAATCCAACCGAGGAGCCTCCCAATACTGAATAACACACCGTCAATTCCAACTATTGATTTCTATATGAACTGTGTAAAATTTGAAGGGCTTGTTGATACAGGCTCGTCATTTTCTTTGATTAGTCTAAGGTTAGCTAAAGCAATGAGTCTTGATATTAATTACAACACAGGGATTGAATTGAAATGTGCTAATTCTTCGGAACTCACAGCGATAGGGACGGCTTGTTTGACAGTAAAAATGGGCTATAAAATCATTAGTCACAGATTCCAAGTCATTAAAAAGTTACTTCACCCATGTATCATTGAAATGAGGTTTTGAAAACTTCAGATAGCCTAGTAGAAAATGCAGAGTTAGAGACTCAGAACCGGGTTGGAGAACTGAAAACGGGCCACTTCCAAAATTTATTCCAAACAAATATGCTTAAAAATTAGCAAAGCAAGTTCAAGACTGGAAAGACCAAGTTGATGCAGTCTCAATTTTAAACTCTTACAATGATCTCATAAAATCCAAATCCAATCAACCAGAACAGTCAGACACAGCCTCAGCTCCTACACCAGGCTCTTCAAAAGAAAAGAAAACTTAAGATAAAGAAAAACGTGTCCCCGAATATAGCAGAATAGGAGTAAAAGAGAAGAGTAAACTCAGTCGTAGAGTGGGATTACGAAAACGTGACCCAAATCCAAATTTCAATCGCAATCGCGATATAAATAATGATAGTACACCTGCAAACCTCGCTAAATTACTACAATGACAACTACCAAATGCAAGTGAAGTGATAAAAGATTGTCGTAAGAAGCGCAAAAATCGCAAATTTACAAATTTAAGAAAAAAGTTCACTTTCTATGACCAACTAAGTAAAAGAGAACAAAAATTACTATTTAAACTTTACTCATGTGCTCAAAAAAGTGATGACAATGTTCACAACTTTGCCATTCCACTAGTCATTCCAATCTCAGTAAAAATTTGTCTCAATCTAGGCTTAAAATACAGTATCTCTCAAAAACAAACTCAGAACAGATAGTCACAAGTAACAAGAAGGAATTAGGAAAGTTTCTTGGTACATTTACAATAGCAACAAAAATAACGAAGAGATGACAGAAACAGAACGAATTATTCACACAATCAAAAAAGTAACCTGCCCGTCAAAATATAACTGTCCAATTGAAAACTATCTATTTTCACCACATTTTTCTGAAACTTTATATCTCAGTTAAAAAGAGTTACACAACCACATAATAAAGTCTATGAACTCCTAATTCAGGAGTTAGTCTCATTCATGGAACAACACGATCTTATTATAAAAGAAAGCGATAAAAATGCTGGAATATGCATTATAAGGAAATCAGATTACACTAAAGAAGTTTTAAGACAATTATACGATGAAACACCTACAGACCTTCAGTCTACACAGAGTATATGCTTAAAATAGATGAATTTAAAGATAAAGTAGGTCATTTAAACAACTGTCTCCTGAAATCTCTAAAAATCAAAAGTATCATTCCAGTATTTCATTCACCAGCCAAGTTTTATATCCTGTTAAAAGTACATAAGAAATTTGAAAGGTTCCCAATAGGTCGCCGATCTCTTGAAACTTTGTACCTTGATTTTATTGGTCAGTTGCCTACTACAAAGAACGGTAGAAACAAATATATTCTTGTTGTTGTGGATCAGTTGAGTGGTTGGGTTGAGTTGTGTGCTATGCCTTGTGCAACAGCGAAACGAATAGTTAGTTTCCTTGAAGATGAGATTTTCTGTAGATTCGGTTCACCAAAGGTAATTGTAACAGATAACGGGACTAATTTTGTGGGTAAAACAATGAAGAAGTTATGCAGGGATTAGTGTATTAAACATGTCGTTACGTGTGCGTATAATCCATGGCTAACAGGTGTGAGAGGTCAAATAAAGATATTGGCAGGATGATAGCTTCTTTTGCAACGGAAAGCCACCAGTTGTGGGATGTACATTTACAGAAATTTGCCTTAGCGTTACGTAGTTTAGTGAACGAATCCACTTGGTACTCACCTGCACAGTTAAATTTACGTAGAGAAATTCAATTACCAATTGACAGAGCTTTGAACCCGTCCGTTTCAACAGATTATGTAGGTGATGTCGAGGAAATGATGTCAGAACGCGCCAGCATAGCGCTCAGCAAAATGTTAGGTTACGCTAGACAGAATTTGAAGCGTGTTAAAGAGGTAAACAAGAAACTGTACGACAAGAATGCTCGCGATTATGAATTTAATATTAATGATATGGTCATGGTACGAAACAAAAAGTTATCTGATGCGTCGGAAAACATTTCCAAAAAACTGTTACCTAAATGGATTGCGTATAAAAAATTTAAAAAAAGAGCGATTTAAGTTATATTCTGGACATGCCAAAAGGTTTTGTCCAAAATGACGAGTGTCAGAGTTACGACCATTTTACCCACACAATTCACCACCGAAGAAACCTATTTTGTCACTTAAAGAATTGGTAGTTTGTAAAGAACCAGATGTGAGCGAAGAAAGGAGTTGAGAAGGCGTGTAATGTAAATTACCGTGAGAAGTGCAATTATACACGAAGGCAATAAGTTTTTATGTATCCTTTATTTTCAGTAGAATGGTTCAGTTACTTACGAAGAGCAATTGAAAACGGCTCAATATATATCATATTCAATCTGTCCTTCATACGGAACGGTCGTGTTTTACTCTGCTGCTCAACACATACCAATATTTATACAGAAAGCAAAGCTCTGTTTTTGTTCTCAAACACACATACCATATTAATATATTATTATGAGTGACTACGACTCTGACGAAGAAGGAAGCAACATGGATGTTTCTGGGCTTGAGTCGGGTAAATCTGATCAAAGAAATTGACGCAGTTCCTGAAAATGACTCGCTCAGGGATATTCGTGTTGACCTTCGAAATCTCCAAAAACAAAACCTTACAAAACTTGACCGGATTGAGAATCTTCTAATAAACTCAATCAACATAATAATCAACGAATGGATAAACTGGAGAGTGAAATGTTATTCTACACAAGAGAGTTGACCAGCTAGAAGAGACACTGTTCAAAGAAGTGAGAGAGAGGAATCTCATAATTACAGGAATTACAGACCCATAAAGACGAATCTGAAGAAAACCTTAATGAAAAAGTGTGCGCATTAATCCTGGAAGTTACTGAAGGTTGTAACATCGAGCCTGATGAAGTATATAGAATTGGTAGATTTGTTCAGGGAAAACTAAGTCCGTACGTGTTAAGTTCTTAAGTTTACGTGAGCGGAAGAAAGTGTATATTAACAAAGAAAAGCACGTAAACCCATCTACATCAATGAAGATTTACCCTTCATTGTTCGGCGTGACCATGGTCTTTTAAGACAAAAGCGCAGAGAGCTGAATGACCAAGGAGTAAAGTCAACCATTGATTATAAAATGAAAACTCTGAAAACTGAACATGAAGACAAATACTCAATTTTGGATGGAGTTGTTACGAAAATATCTACAACTTTGCTCCAAATGGTGCCAAAAGTGGGGAATCAGCAGTACATCGTAACAAAAGGGGGCGATCAACCAGGGAAGCTGAAACATCAGAAAAAATTTCTAGGAAGAAAGTGAAGCAGACGCCAGTTTCAAAAGCACAAATTTTTTCCGGAAACTCTCTACCAAGAAGCCCACCAAGGACAACAAAACTAAGAGTCGAAAAGACAACAATGAACATCCCGTCCTCAAGTGCAACCCAAAACCAAGGAAAGGCAACGTCACCGAGAAAGTAATTCATAAAATTAAAATAGCCCAGGTAAACATCCAATCAATAAAAAACAAATATCACTTAGTACAAAACCTTTTAGATGAAAAAGAATACGACATCCTTTGCATAACTGAGACTTTCCTCAAGCAAGAACATGAGCTATTGAATTTTAGAGGTTACCAAACATATAGAAAAGATCAAACTAGCTCGAAACAAAGGGGTATTATGATACTCATTGCAAATCACCTAAAAGTTTGGGAGATTTCGCACGATAACAAATCGAAACATAGAAGTAGGTGTCATAAAAGTCAAAATCGGTATTTTAAAAGCCTATCAATAACATGCATTTATAGACATCCCAATTACAAAGCCAATTTTAAAAAATGACAAAGACATGATCAGCAGCATGTTTGCTAAATTTTCCAATGAAGGCATGAATTCTTGGCATTAGGAGATTTTAATCTCAAAGATAATTATGTCAATACTTTTAAACTTTTGCGACGTACTCAACATAAAGCAGGTTGTTACAGAACCAACACGACAAGGCAAATTACTTGACCTAATTTTTGTAAACAGAGTAGAGAATGTTTTAAGTAGCAAAGTGTGGGATGCCAACTTGGCAGACCACATGTTGACAGAATGTCTATATAAAATATGAATGTAAAACCTTTATATAAGGAAATATCATACCGAGTGTTTAGTATCTCAAACGTTGAAAAGTTCATTACTAGCATTGATAATGATATTGACCCAGACTGCACTGACTTTGAGAGTTTCTTTCACTCTTTCCAGAACACTCTCAATACATGCATACCTCTCAAACAAAACTACAGAGAATAGATACAAAGAAAAAATACATATCAGCCGGAACTAAGCGGCTTTTAAGACAGAGAAGTAGAATTTACAAGCGACAAAGCGTAAGCCAAACATACCTGACAAGTGTATTTAAAGAATATGAAAGCCACCATCAATAGTAATATCCTACAAGATACAAAAAATGAACTGAATGAAAATTAGTCAAAGTGGTTTTGTGGAAAGGTATCAATAAGACAGTACAATTCAAAAAGAACCCACAAGGCCTTTCAATTGAACCTGATTTGATCAATGATTTTATGTAAAAACTTCTAGTACAGACCCAACGATGTATTAACATACCAGAAAAACCACCAAATATTAATCCTCAAAACAAGCAGTTTAATCTCGCTCCTTTCACTAGTACACATGTTAAAATGCATGGAATAAATGAAAAATCATGGCTCTCTTTCCACAGACCCACTAGGTATTAGTAACAGGATCATTGAATGTGCCATGCAATCAAGTATTTTGTTCGAGTACTTACAAACATATTTAATAATTTTAGCACACTGGGGATATACCAGACTGCTTAAAAAGTAGCCAGGATAGTACCTATCCCAAAAAGTAAAGATCCACAATCACCGAATGAAACACGGCCAATCAGTATTCAGACTGTGTAACAAAAATACTTGACAAGTGCATTTACAAACAGCTGAATGAATATTTTGAAGACAATAATCTATTTACAGTAAGTCAATTTGGGTTCCGAAAAAAGCTCACAACAAGCCATGCCTACTTTCACTCACAGATTATTTATATGACAATTTAGACAACAACAAAGTTTGTGCAGTAGTGGCCTTAGACCTTCAAAAAGCGTTTGATAGCGTAAATAGGGACATTCTTATTAGTAAACTAGCGTGGTACGGAGTGCATTCTAAACTTTTAGAGGCTCTTATACATAATAGGTCACAATTTGTAGAAGTTAATGGTAAAAGATCAGCGACAAAAACACCACAAAAGGTATACAGCAAGGAGCAGCTACAAGTAGCCTATATTTTAGTATATACATTAATGACATGCCGGAATCCATTCTTAAATGTAAGTCCACATTTTTGCTGATGACACCAGCCTAGCTAATGCATGCCTTTAAAAGATATGAACAAAATGATATCAGAATTAGAAGAAGATCTGACAAGGGTGAACACATGGCTCAAAGCCAATTATGTTAACTTAAATGTGAACAAAACCCAAATAATTTTTATACACAGACCGAAGGTAAAACTGGACCTAAGCAATGTAAATGTATATCGACAATGTAAATATTGACAAAGTTAAGTCACTAAATTACTAGGTGTGTATTTTGACCATGTCTCTCGTTTGTGGAACAATGTAAATATATATGTGGTAAATGCTACAAGAATATCTCAATGCTGTACTCACTTAAATCTGTGCTATCTAAGGAAAATAAGATAATCCTTGTAAATGCCTTCATTTTTAGTATACTAAGCTATGCATGTATAATCTGGATGAATAATTTAAGCAAAGACTGTGTCAACATGTTGAAAAAAGTTATTAGAAGTGCAGCGCGTTTCGTACTAAATCGCCGAAAATACGACAGTGTTTCAGATACTATTTGTAAGGAACTGGAATGGCTTTTCACTAAAGGTTTGTATATGTATGAATGTATAAAAATGGCTTTAGAATTAAGTTCTTAACTTTAACAGGATTTTTTGAAAACTACCTTAATTTCTCTGATATTAAAGTACACACACTAGAATACATACATATAAAAAACCTGATATTGAATGTAAATCACATTGGGGAGAAAGGAGCTTCAAATTCAAAGCAGTGAGTATGTGGCTTTGCCTGAATCTTGTATAGCTAGTCCTACACTTTTAATGCTTTTAAAAAATCAACATTGTCCTTCCTTTTAACACAACAAACGAAGAATGTAATAGAAAAAATAATACTGACGATTACTGTGATCTCTCATGCATCGAAGATGCCATAAATAATTGTATAAAAAATGCTATGATATGAATTTAAACTAAATGTATTATGATTTAATCTTAACTAATATAACTTTTAACATGTAACCATGTCACATCAGTGTAACTGCCTTTCGAGGCGCTCTGTTCTGACAATAAACTCCTATTATTATTATATTATGCTGCCAATGACTGTGTAAAACAATACTTACTATAGAGTTACTCTAATTTTTATTACTATGCAAATTAGTTTAGCCATTAGACAACTCGAAACTTTGGAAGAAAATAAACTATTTACATGGATGATTGAATACACCGTAGTATTACCACCAACGTCACTTAAATTTCATTTATGATGGAGGCCACCATGTAAATAGTTTATTTCTTCCAAAGTTTCGAGTTGTCTAATGGCTAAACTAATTTGCATAGTAATAACAAAATTAGAGTAACTCTATAGTAAGTATTGTTTTACACAAGTCATTGGCAGCATAATAATAATAATAATAGGAGTTATTGTCAGACAGAGCCCTCGAAAGGCAGTTACACTGATGTGACATGTTACATGTTAAAAGTTATATTAGTTAAGATTAATCATAATACATTTAGTTTAAATTCATATCATAGCATTTTTTATACAATTATTTATGGCATCTTCGATGCATGAGAGATCACAGTAATCGTCAGTATTATTTTTTCTATTACATTCTTCTGTTTGTTGCGTTAAAAGAAGGACATGTTGATTTTTTAAAAGCATTAAAAGTGTAGGATCTAGCTATACAAGATTCAGGCAACAGCAGCCACATACTCACTGCTTTGTATTTGAAGCTCCTTTCTCCCCAATGGGATTTACATTCAATACCAGGTTTCTTATATGTATGTATTCTAGTTGGTGGACTTTAATATCAGAGAAATTAGGTAGTTTTCAAAAAAATCCGTTAAAGTTAAAGAACTTAATTCTATAAGCATTTTTATACATTCATACATATACAAACCTTTAGTGAAAAGCCATTCCAGTTCCTTACAAATAGTGTCTGAAACACTATCATATTTACGGCGATTTAGTACAAACGCGCTGCACTTCTAATTACTTGTTCAGCATGTTAACACAGTCTTTGCTTAAATTATTCATCCAGATTATACAGGCATAGCTTAGTATACTAAAAATAAATGCATTTACAAGAATTATCTTATTTTCCTTAGATAGCACAGATTTAAGTGAGTACAGCATTGAGATATTCTTGTAGCATTTACCACATATATATTTACATTGTTCCACAAACGAAGAGACATGCGGTCAAAATACACACCTAGTAATTTTAGTGACTTAACTTTGTCAATATTTACATTTTCGATGCATACATTTACATTGCTTAGGTCTAATTTTACCTTCGGCCTGTGTATAAAAATTATTTGGGTTTTGTTCACATTTAAGTTAACGTAATTGGCTTTGAGCCATGTGTTTACCCTTGTCAAATCTTCTTCTAGTTCTGATATCATTTTGTTCATATCTTTTAAGAGGCATGCATTAGCTAGACTGGTGTCATCAGCAAAAAGAGTGGACTTACATTTAAGAATGGATTCCGGCATATCATTAATGTATATACTAAAATATAGGCTACTTGTAGCTGCTCCTTGCTGTATTCCTTTTGTGGTTAATTTTGTCGCAGATCGTTTACCATTAACTTCTACAAATTGTGCCCTATTATAAATAAGAGCCTCAATAAGTTTAGAATGTACTCCGTACCACGCTAGTTTACTAATAAGAATGTCCCTATTTACGCTATCAAAAGCTTTTTGAAGGTCTAAAGCCACTACAGCACATATTTTGTTGTTGTCTAAATTCTCATATAGGTAATCGGTAAGTGAGATTAGAGCATGGCTTGTTGTGAGCTTTTTTCGGAACCCAAATTGACTTACTGTAAATAGCTCATTGTCTTCAAAGTATTCATTCAGCTGTTTGTAAATGCATTTGTCAAGTATTTTTGTTATCACAGTCTGAATACTGATTGGCCGCGTTTCATTCGGTGATTGTGGGTCTTTATTTTTGGGGATAGGTACTATCCTAGCTATTTTTAAGCAGTCTGGTATATCCCCAGTGCTGCTAAAATTATTAAATATGTTTGTAAGTACTCGAACAAAATTGTTGGATTGCATGGCATATTCTATTATCCTATTACTAATACCTAGTGGGTCAGTGGAAAGAGAACCATGATTTTTCATCTTATTCCATGCATTTTTAACATGTGTGGTAGTAAAAGGAGCTAGGTGAAACTGTTTGTTTTGAGGATTAATATTAGGTGGTTTCTCTGGTATGTTAATACACTCGTGTGGGTCTATACTTGAAATTTTTACATAAAAATCATTTATCACATCAGGTTCAATTGAAAGGCCTTGCGGGTTCTTTTTGAATTGTACTGTCTTATTGATACCTTTCCATAAACCACTTTGACTAATGTTTTCATTCAGTTCATTTTTTGTATCTTGTAGGATATTACTATTGATGGTGCCTTTCATATTCTTTAAATGCACCTTGTCAGGTATGTTTGGCTTACGCTTGTGTCGCTTGTAAATTCTACTTCTCTGTCTTAAAAGCCGCTTAGTTCCGGCTGATATGTATTTTTTCTTTGTAGCTATTCTCTGCATTTTTGTTCTGAGAGGTATGCATGTATTGAGAATGTTCTGGAAAGAGTGAATGAAACTCTCAAAGTCAGTGCAGTTTGGGTCAATATCATTCTCAATGCTAGCAAGGAACTTTTCAACGTTCGAGTTACAAAATACTCTGTATGATGTTTCCCTATATAGTGGTTTTACATTCATATGTTTATATAAACATTCTGTCAACATGTGGTCAGCCAAGTTGGCATCCCACACTTTGCTACTTAAAACATTTTCTATTTTGCTTACAAAAATTAGGTCAAGTAATTGCCTTGTCGTGTTGTTCTGTAACAACCTGCTTAATGTTGAGTACGTCGCAAAAGTTTAAAAGTGTATTGACATAATTATCTTTGAGATTAAAATCTCCTAGTGCTATGAATTCATGTCCTTCATTAGAGAATTTGGCAAACATGCTGCTGATCATGTCTTTGTCATTTTTTAAAATATTGGCTTTGTAATTAGGATGTCTATAAATGCATGTTATTACCAGGCTTTAAAGTACTGATTTTGCACTTTTATGACGCCTACTTCTATGTTATCTGATTTGTTTTCATACGAGATCTCCCAAAATTTAGGTGATTTGCCAATGAGTATCTAATAATACCCCTTTGTTTAGAGCTAGTTTGGTCTTTTCTAAATGTTTGGTAACCTCTAAAATTCAATAGCTCATGCTCTTGCTTGAGGAAAGTCTCAGTTATGCAGAGGATATCGTATTCCTTATTATCTAAAAGGTTTTGTACTAAGTGATATTTGTTTTTTATTGATTGGATGTTTACCTGGGCTATCTTAATGTTATGAATTACTTTCTTCGTGACGCTGCCTTTCCTTGGTTTTGGGTTGCACTTGAGGACGTATCGTTGATGTTGTCTTTTC
>LJIJ01005174.1:0-12512 GCA_001718145.1 Orchesella cincta
CGAGTTTCACACAGGAGAGAAGCCTTTCAAATGCTCCATTTGTAGCACGGCGTTTGGTCAAAAATGTAATTTGACAGCTCGCTTCAAACCCCACACGGGAAAGAAGCCTCATAAATGTAATATTTGTGACAAAAAACTTAGTAGCGAAACGGAACTCACAAAACATATCAGAATTCACACCGGTGTTACAGTAACGTGAATATGATTTGCAATTATGATCGTATAGCCGATGGGCTTAATTAAAAACTCGGTACACATATAGGTTAAATCAATATTATTAATGCATGACTAGGTTTAGGTTATTGACATGCAATGTACTTAAACTAATATGATACAATAAAAAGGGCGATCGGATGTGAGAGGAGTAGTTAGTTGATCGCGGAAATAACTCAAAACAACTTGTGTGCTATCATCCTGTTTCATCATAATATCACTATACCCCCATACCATACATAAGCCTAACATGGTGGAGATGCTACGCTCGTTCTCTACCTCTACATTGTTTGCCGGAAGTTTTCTGAAGTAAAGTGAAAAGTGAATTCCAGAAATCTTGTTTTCATACAAGAAACGCTTTTGATTTCCGTTACTACATTTCCTAAAGTTCCCATGAGTTACTTGTTCAAGAAGTTTACCAGGAGAAATAAAGAGTTTGGGAAACCTGAGGTGAAGAGCAAACGAATTCAAGGTATTCAACCTGAATTCAGTGGCGATTCAATTGCCAATCCTCCAAAACGGAAACGTGTAGCACAACTAAACCGTTCCCAACTAAGTACATCAAAACGTATAAGAAGTGATCCGGGCCCAAAAGTGCTTGTTAACCCAATAACTACTTCCGAGTCTCCGAAAGCCGGCACATCTGGAACACAGCAACGTCGTGATAACAAACAGGTTGATTCATCATCATCGTCATCATCAAGTAACTCCAGCCAAGGAAGCAACGACGTTTTTAACACAGGTTCGTTAAACAGATCTCTATTTGACGAGATTTTAGAATTTGAGGTAAATAAACAATTTGAGAACCTAGAATTAACGCCTGTAGCTAAGTTTAAGCAACGCAATAAGTTAAGAGCAGAAAGTTTAGAATATCTTGACCAATTAGAAAGGCGGCATAGTGCCCCAAACGTGCTAGGGAAAACATACGTTATAGAAGATAACAACGTTTCTCTACGTTCACTAATTAATGAGTCACGTACTTCCATAGCTGACTGCATGCAAACCATTAAAAACTTCTCAATAAATCTAGAAAGCGATTCAGAAGAGGAGTTAAATCCCGTCATTCCTAAAGTAGAGGTAACGACTGAAAATAACATTGAGGGTTCAGATTCTACCACAATTAAGAAAAGCCAACACTCTAAAGCCAGGTCCTTGGTAAAGAAATATAAAAAATTGTATACTGAGTTAAGGCGTAAAAAGCATTCACAGCCAAATTGCATGTCTGACAAATTAGGTACTTTAAATCCATTAGACATAATGGCGTCGGCAGATTCAACAGCTCCTAAATTTGACCAGGTCTTAACGCCAATGAATCTAAAAAGATTTTTGGCCACTTTAAAATTATGGGTACAAGCAAAAGGCGTAGCCGATTTGAAAAAGTTAAAACAACTTCTCCCATTAGTAATAAAAAACGAAGTAGCTAAACAATGGCTCTATATCCATGAAGACCTAATGAATGACGACGAAGAGGATTACGACGCGTTTTGCCGTAAATTTATAACTCAATGTCCCATGGAAGAAGATGAGGAATTCGAAACTCCACTCGATGTTCTCTCTACTTCACAACCTCCCAATATGAAAGCAAGCATTTTCATTCAAAAACTAAGGTACTTATTAAATGAATTCTGGACTGTAAACAATGAAGATGAGTATGTCTCGAGCATGATAAAACGACTCGATCAGCAGTTTAGAAAGTATATTCAGTGCCGCGGAGTACCGTTAACATATCCTAAGCTTCTTGAGTTAGCTCAGGAGTACGAAGCAAAGAATGGAGCATTCTACAAAGAAGCAGTAGTTAAAAAAGAATTAGTAGGCATAAATTTAGCACAATTTGAGAAATCATTAGTGCCACAAAACGAAAGAAATGTCCCTAGGGAAGATGAAAGCAAAATTGTGTCCTCAAGAAAAGCATTGGAAAAAACTTTTAAAAATATGACCTTTCAGGGTCAACGCTCCTACACACGTGATCAGCACAAGCGAAATTTTAATCAAGGATCGTTCAATAATAATAGTGGTAGGAATAGGAATTTTAATAATCTTCCGAAATGCTTTAGATGCGGTAAAACAGGCCGCATTGCAATTAATTGCTGGGCAAACAGAAATTCTAGTAATGGGCACAGAAACACTTTTGAAGCTCGTAGACCATATCTAAATCCACAAGCTCGACCATTCGATCCACAGCTACAAGCTAATGGAAATAATCGTCCATTATCAAAAACTAGTAAAAGCGGACCACAAACATCGGTTCGCAGGAAACGTGAAAGAAAAAATCAAAGTCATGAACTACCACGCTAGCATAAAATCTTTTGAAGATGGCCCACTCACGATTGTAGTAAATATATTAGGAAACGATGTAAATGCAACGATAGATAGTGGTGCGTCAGCATCATTGATAGCTCAACATTTAGCAAAGAATTTCCAAATAGTGGAAAACAGCAAAATTGAACTCACGGATATTAATGGTGGTAGAATTGTTGATGATGGTTTTGCAATTATAAGCTTAAATTTGGGCAAAGCAGTGATACGGTATCCGTTCTTGATAACGTCTATCCCAGCATGCCATATACTTTTAGGATCAGATTTTCTCGAAACATTCAAGTGTATTATAAATTACGAAAAATGTAAATTATCATCACCAATTTTTGGTTCCATTAATCTAGCAAACAGTAAAGTGAGCTTACTAAAACGCATTAATATGCATCAGTTTGTCAAAAACGGAACACAAAATGATGTGAACCAACCGAAGCGTCAATTATTGGCAAGTCACGACATCAGTAAAACTGAAGTAGCTGAACAAACGAATGTTTGCTTGCTTACAGCCAGAGAAGTAACATTGCCTCCACGAGCGCACACGCTGGTACCCATTAAAAACGTTATTTTGCATGATGAGAATGTCGTGGTAGTAAGAAATGAGAGATTGTTTGATCAAATAGGCATACTTGTACCAAACATGTTGATCAACGCAGACACTACTCATGTATATATCTCAAACCCTTACCAATACTCAGTTATACTAGGAAAAGAGACACAATTGGGAAAACTTGAGAAATTGCCTATGAAAATTGCATATACCAAAGCAAATATTACTTCTGCAGCATACGATTTGCCAAACCCTACTGAAAATGATATCGCAAAGGTAAAAGTAAATGACAACATTCCTGCAGATATCAAACAAAGTGTCATGGATTTAATTAAGGAATTCGCAGATATATTCTCATGGTCAGGTAAAATTGGTCGCACAACAAGAACAAAGTTTAGTATTGATACTGGAGATAGCAAACCCGTTAGACAACGTCCCTTTCCTTGTTCAGAAAAGGAAAATCAGGTCATACAGGAACATGTCAAAAAAATGCTAGATCTGGGTGTGATTGAAAAATGCGAAAGCCCATGGGCATCACCATGCTTTTGCGTTCCTAAAAAAGATGATTCAGGAAAATACACGAAATCCAGATTTATTTTAGACTACAGAAAGTTAAATGATCTAACTCGAAAAGATTCCTTCCCAATGCCACTTATTACAGACATTTTGGATGCATTGCGTGGCGCAACGCATTTCACAACTCTCGACTTAAATTCAGGTTATTGGCAATTTGAGTTAGATGATGATGCTAAGGATAAAGCAGCATTCGTGACTAAAACTGGAAGTTATAGACGAACAGTACTGAGTTTTGGCTTATCTAATGCTCCGGCTCAATTCCAAAGGTTAGTTACCTCTGTCTTAAGTGGAATCGCACCAGAAATGGCATTATCATACATTGACGATATAGTTATTTTTGCAAGCTCATTACAGGAACATCTAAATAGGTTGAGAATTGTGTTTCAGAGACTGCGAGAGGAAAATTTAACCTTGCAACCAGGCAAGTGCAATATTATGCAAGATGAAACTAAAATCTTGGGATTTTTAGTAAGCAAGGATGGATGCAGACCCGATCCATCAGACGTTGAGGCTATTAAAAACATGCAATCACCATAAACACGAAAACTACAGAGTGTGTTGGGAGCTTTGGGCTACTTTAGACGTTACATTAAAAATTTTGCCATGATAGCACAGCCACTAAATGCTTTGCTCAGCAAAGAAGTGAAGTTTGTTTGGACTAATGAGCAGGAAGAGGCTTTTAGAACTTTAAAAAACAGATTAGTTACGTCACCAGTCCTTGCATTCTTTGACCCAAGCAAAACAGTTATATTAAAAACTGATGGCTCGAGAATTGGACTAGGAGCTGCGATACTACAAAAATATGACGATAAAGAACGTCCAGTTGCATTTATCTCTCGTAAATTAACCAAGAGCGAGGTCAACTATAACACCACTGAAATAGAACTAGCAGCTGTGCTATTTGCATTCAAGCGCTTACGCTCATATTTATATGGTAGCGTTATACATGTCATTGTGGATCATCACAGTCTTTGTTGGATTTTGCGTTGTAAAAAGCAGAATTTAACACCCAAACTAAACAGAATGGCTATTTTGCTTAGCGAGTTTAACATTGAGAAAATTGAGCATACAAGTGGAAAAAGCCATTTGCTTGCAGACTGTCTCTCTCGCATGCCCTTATCTGACAAACAACAGCCTGATGATGATGATAATGATTCAAATGATGAAATTCTTGAGATAAGCATTAAAAGCATTGGAGTTTCAGCCATAGGTGATATGCAAAAGAAAGACACAGAAATAATACGCTTGAAAAAGGGTATTTTGGAAAATGCATTAGGTCATAATGCAAGAAAATACGAAGTTATAAAAGATATTGTATACTTTAATGAAAGGCAGCAAAAGAAGCAAATTCCTTATGTACCACTTGGGTTAAGATTGCAAGTATTGCAATTTTGTCATGATGCACCAATTTCAGCTCATCTAGGTTTTACCAAGACATATAACAAAATAAAAACTCGGTTCTACTGGCATAAAATGAGGCAGGATATATACCATTTCATCAATTCATGTGATGATTGCCAGTCTCGCAAATCGCCACGAACAAGAAAACAGGGACTCATGCAGCTTCAGCACATTCCAAGCGAAGCCTTTTCAAAAGTAATTATTGATGTAATGGGCCCACTTGCTAGAAGTGCAGATGGATGCTCTTACATTGTGAATTGTATGTGTGCCACGACGAAATACATGGAGGCAAAGGCAATCAGGAATGCAGATTCCGAAACTGTTGCTAAATTTTTAGCACATTCTGTGATTTGTCGCCACGGTGCCCCAAAAATACTTCAAAGTGACCGAGGAACAATATTTCTTTCTGAAATGTTTACTCAAGCCATGAAGTTGTTAGGCATTGAGCAACATATATCAACTTATAATCATCCTGAGACGGTTGGTTTAGTCGAGAAATCACATGATTTACTCAATGTAGCACTGACTATACACTGACGCTAATCAGAAAATTGGCCGAAACATTTACAAGCTATTGTTTTTGCATACAATAGTTCCGTTCAACTTGGAACGTTATATAGCCCACATTTTCTATTATATGGTAGGGAACCTTTGCTACCACTTTAAGCGGATGCTTCGTTAGCCAGTAATCTTACTTTACAAGACATCATCAACACATGAATACAGCGAGAAATATAGCTAGAGAGAGACTTCTCACGCTAAAGCAGTATGCTAAATATTTTAATAAGAATAAAAGTCCTGTAACTTTTAAGATTGGGGATGAAGTTATGATTCGTAAAGACAAGCGTAAACGTGGACTTTCATCTAAACTTTTCAGGTACTGGTACGGCCCATGTACCATTGTGGATCGTGTTTTAGAAGTCAACTTTAGTATAGAGTCTAAGCGACGTGGAAAATCTTGCAGGGAAACAGTTCACACTGATAAATTAAAAAAATATGTCCAAAGGGATTCATCATTTTTAAGTTGCGGTACAAGTGATAATTTAGAGGAGGGTAATGAGACGCAAGCATCTACAAACACAGGCATTCCTGAATTAATCAGATCAAGTGAGGATAATGATGAGCAAGCTGCTCCTGGCAAAACGTTAGCCTGCAAAGAAGTAAATGATTGTGAATTAAAAAGATACAACCTTCGTGAACGTAAACATAAACCAAAGTATTGTTAATTTTCGTTATTTTGAGGAATTTTGTTTAGCGCATTATGTTTATACTAGAGATGTTGCAAGTCACCTCCTTGCTTATATTGGGAAATTATGCAGTGCACGGCATAATTCCTGTAAGAGTGAGTAAGGGGGCAGTGATAAAAGATGTGGATAATGTAATGATATATGAAGCTTCCATGCCGTTAATGTATGACACGGCAATACCAGAGTTTGCTGAAATAAGAAATTTTAGCAGGGCCCAATGCCATGGTTATGGCGATTGTAAACTCTTTGATGAGTTAGAAAGTATTTTAAAGAAAGCTGCAGCATCGATGAATCATATGATTATGTTTGATGATATAAAAGAAGTTCCCAAGAGCCGTAAGAAGCGCGGAATTACTTGGTTAGGAAACGCGTTAAAGTTTTGTTGCAACACTGCAACGGAAGCTGATTTACACGATATGTTTGTTAATGAACAGAATTTAGGGACGTTTATGGAGGAAGTTAAGAGCCAGCTGAGCTCTGATCACAAAGTTGCGGTTGAGTCACGTACACTTATAAATAATTACACCAAGGAAATGGTGGAAGTGGTACGGAATTTAAGTAAAGTTTCAAGGGCTGATATAAGAGCACTTGCTGAAGATGAAACAGACACGGAGGATGCTGTTAAACAGTTAATTGCTACGACATTTTATGTAGCTACAATCATTTATGAACAAACTCAGGCATTAATGCTAACGAAAATTTGGACAGATTGTAATAATCATCGTATTCCGAAGGATCTCATTAGCCCTGTGCAACTTAAAAATGATTTAAAAAAATTGAATATGCAGGTAGATAGAGATTTGTACACGCTAGCAATACCTACATCAAAACTAAGTAAGTATTATGAAATTACGACTACCAATTGCAAATTTAGCGATAAAAGGATTTTAATTTCAACTCGGATACCTATAGTTCGTAGGCAAACATCATGCTCGTTGAAACATATCCAGCCATTGCCATTCGATTACAAAGGACATGTGTGCAAGCTAAATTTAGACACTATGTACGTGGGTTCCTGTAACTCGCATCCCATTCCTGTCGTTTCAAATATGCTTGAGGATTGTAATCCACGCACGAGCAATCTTTGCTATTTGCCACGTTATGCAAAACATGCATCATTAAATCATAAGTGCATTCATTTGTTGCTTTCTAACCAAGCAACTGCGCAGGAACTTGCAAGTTATTGCGCATTTTCATGTAACAAAGTTGATGGGAATGAGATGATCTTAAACCAAGTAGATACCTACATAGTACTCAACCCACGTAATGATATACAGTTACTTTGTGATAAAACTGATCCCAGAATGCTTGATAAAAGCATCACAGGAGGTCATCTAGAACTCAAAATTCCATGTACATGTCACATTAAAATTGGTGAAGTGTATCTTTACCCAAACTACCCTTGTTCAGCAAATGCACCCGTGCAAATAGCTATAACTCACATTTACCCTGCTAGTTGGACTACCCTGAACTCAACCATAATTACGGAGAACACAATGCATGAGAATTTGGAAGATATTATCGCTCAAAATTGGACAACTTTTGTACCACATCTAAATTTATCTTCTGCAGAGACAAAGTTACAAGATATTCACATTCCAATTTTAATGCACATTTCCACTCACTTGTCCTTTCTTTCAATAGCTTGGATGTTTGCGATAACTGTAAT
Source organism: Orchesella cincta (assembly GCA_001718145.1). NCBI lineage: Eukaryota > Metazoa > Arthropoda > Collembola > Entomobryomorpha > Orchesellidae > Orchesella > Orchesella cincta. The sequence continues at coordinate 7,967 of LJIJ01005174.1, forward strand.
TGATGTTTGGCTCGTCTGGCGAATTTTAAAAAATGCCAGCTTTAAGTATCTTAGCTCAACAGTGGTTAGCACACACATTCCAGCCGAGGTTTTAACTATCTCCGTTGATATAATGCAGAGTCTATTTTTGATTTTAATTTTGTTTACCTTCGTCATTACATATTTTTTATTACGACGATCAGGCATTCTCAGACTGTCCAAACAAGAAATCAATAATGAGTTTAGTAAGTGGTCTAAAGGGGAGATAAAAGTCAAACTTAGTGATTTTGATTCTGACGGCAGAGGAATTATAATGAAGCAGAAAATAAAAAAGAAGAGTGCAGTTGATAATCGCAAACCGACTCATGCGGTACGTGCCATGACAAGCAATCACTGCGATATTCAAGAGCAATTATTGTAGACTTCTATTTAAACTTAGGTTACTTTAGGTTAGAATTTTAGTCACTATGGAGCAGTCTTCATACTTGCAGGCTATATTTTTAGAGTTGCTACATAAGTTAACAAGTGTTGCAGTCAAAATCCAAGAACTAGACATTAAATTAGACCAGTTAACACGTGCGCATTTAGAAACCTCTGCAACTGTTTCCAAAATTGAACATTCTGTGCAAGGAGTTCAGGATTCAGTTCGTCGAGTACAGGCTCAGGTTAGTGGTAATTGGGTAAATTTAGGCGAAATTCAAGCAGAAGGCACGGCTACTTCTAGTTCCAATCATGGAGAAGAAGAACCAGATTCCAATTGATCCTGATGAACTCGTAAAGCGTTTCTTAGATATGGTTAAAGTTGCTGAGTCAGCAAATGTGGTTACGCTCGAGTCGACAAATTGGAAAAAAGGGTAAATGCGTTATTAGAAGCATACAAAGTTGAGAGTCAGCTTCTAGAAGGCATGATAAATGACTTAGAAAAAAATCAATTAACACAGAAGGAGCTAAGCGATACACTTCTTCGCATTACTGCTATTTTGCAGGTGTTGACTACTAAATCAGGGCAACTATGAACAATAATAATATCAACTCGTGGTGGACACAACCACATGTGCAACGAACAGCGATAATTGAGCATTTAAGAGCAACTCTTAACTTTGTAAAGTGTTTTGCGAGTGTTAATCCAGTGTTTTTACAATTGAGCATTGCGTATACCTATATCTTGCATGAACTTGACATTAAAAGTGGTCGACGATCAGTTCTACCTTTGTGTATTGAGTGTTCTATAAAGCAAACACCTTGCCCACATCTTCGTCGGCAGCGAAACAGGCGTCATCATTGGTTCTGGAGACCACCTCATCAGCACCGTCGACAAAATCATCATCGGAATCATCACCACATGAACAATATACCTTTTCGCTTACCGGGTAGCCCAGATTCCGGGTTACCTCCGTTCTGATGGATCAATTATCTCGTGATTTTTTCCAAACTATTTTTACTGTATTAATAGATGGACTTAATCAAATAATTCACACTCATCCACTCAGCCCTTTACGTCCACTATTTGATCATTCCGTTTTTATGCTGCATGCGCTTCAGCAAGCTGTCAACCGTATGCCTTTTGTTAACAGTCAACCACAGTTTCATCCTTCTCCAGCCGCTATCAACCCTCCATGGGCTTATCATCATCTTTCTGCGCCAGTTACCACCGGTCACATCCGTATGCATATCGTCCTAGACAGTTTCAGTCTCACCGTGCCCCACGTTATCAACCACCTCCATCAATGGTTCTACCATCATCACCTATGGTACCGCCTCCTCCTTCCACGGTTGTGCAGCCACAACCTTACGATGATTCTGCCGCTTCCACCGATGTGATGTATGATCTTCCAGGCTCCATGGATTTTTATGGTCCTCCTCCCCAATAAGTAAGGCACTTACAAATGATTGGTTTTTAAATTTTAACTTACATTTGTGATGTTCCTTATCAGGTGGCCTTCGATTTTCCGTGGCCTCTATCTTTGTTTGACTTTCGTTTTCATCACTTTATTTTGGTACAGACTACATGGTTATTAGAGATGATGATATGATTTTGTCTGCTTTTCTAAAACTATGTTTTCTGTGCAGTTTTTTTATCATGGCCAGGTCTTGCAGAAGAGGCTATGCTTACCGTAAGCTAACATTCTGGAAAAGCTTAAGTTGTATAGAAGCATCATGTCTCAATCTTGGTGGGCAACCATTTCAGCTGAAAGACATCATTGTATGATCAAGCAGGAAACCAGTTATCCTTGGAAATTCGAAGTGCAATGAAAACAGTTGTCATTGTTTCTTCCTCAGACTTTTATGTATTTTATAATATAGATGTTTTGTTTATGATGAATGAACTTAAACTACGGTAAAGTCATTGTTTTGAACTTTTCATTGAAGGTATGTATGTAGTCATATAATAAATTCAAAGCAGTTCAGCTTTTAATGTATTATTTATTGATATTATTCATTCTATCTATTCCATTCGTATAGCGTCATTGCCTAATGATAAAAAACGACCGAATAGAAATAAGGACTGATGTTCGTAGCCCAAATTTTTTTATTGAGTCTAAGCTGGGCCGCTGTAAATGTGTAGCAGTGTAGAATTATAAGCTGCATTTAAAATGTACGCAATTTCTAGTTTGATTGTAGGTCCTTGTAGGAGTTTACGGCTAAACAGCTTTGAAGAACAAGTGTCACTCAACGCTAATCATATCACAACTTGTATATGTTCACTGTAGCTTTGAACTCACTCCCTGCATTTTAATTCCTTTTGATATGAAATTTATGAATTCGAATTAGATTTATTCCACGATACATGTTGACACAGAAAACTGGGATAAACGATGCAGTTATCGGCAATTTTGTGAATGAAATGAGCGCTAAAATTTCAAGTCGCGGGATAGACTTTTATGAGCCTAGGTAGAGTTTCAGATGATATGCAATTATATCAGAGCGTAATGCACAAGCCGTTAACACTGCGTTTTTGCTAAAATAGAAAATTTAATTAACTACGTTATTGCAGTAAATCCGTCTGCACAAAATCTAATTCTTCAGCTCCTTGGATAATTACCATTAAAATATTTATTTAGTGTTTTGTTTTGAATATTTGTCTTTCTTACACTGAACGTTTTTCTTTTCCAATGAGATAACACAGTAAGTAGCATATTTCTGAGCAACTTTCCTCACAAGATCAAATGCATGATTTTCGTCAGCTTGAATTTGTGAGCCACAATCTAACAACAATTTAAAAGGCTACTAAATTTGGAAAATATGCCAATTTTAACCAGTGGTTCAAGGTATTAGATGTCGTTTTGTGCTTTATTCCTGCTGTATGAGCAATATATCGTTGAGAGTGCGTAAATTTAGATGATGAGCAGCGGCAAGAAAGTAGGTTACTTTCTAATCATTATTTCATAACATTCACCCGAAAACAAACCAGTGAGTTGATAACTATAATACTTCCGTCTTACTGAAAACGTGATTGCCACGAGCTCAGACGTGCTTTCTAGGTACAAAAAAGATTGACTTTAAAGGGCAACGTTTCACAGCTTCTATTATTTCAAGGTGAAGAAAGTCCAATCAAAAGCATCTAGTCCCTCCAGACATTCTTCAAGACATTTTGGCAACGACAAGTCTTGTGAGATGCTCTCTGAGCGTTTCAAATTTCCTATCCAAAGTTTGATACTATAAACTGACAAATCAACGAACATTTGAATGACAAGATACATTAATGGTAATCGGAAAATGGTAAAGAAAAAAATACAATCATGTCAATTTCTTACCCTGTTCTTTAAGTTTCTTCGAGAAAAATGGTTGGATAAGCGTGTAGAGAAAAATCAAATATGATGGTAGGTTGACGCACGTACAGCGCCCCACTTTCAGTGGGTATGCATGCTTTTTAATGAACACGTTTGAAAGGTTTGTTACAACATGACGAATTTAACTTATTATTTGTTCAAAGTTTTTAAATATTTACCCAATAAACGTTTATCCATTTCAACATAGTGTGTAATGAGTACATTCTTGCATGTTTGAATCCCATTCCTGAGCAATTTTGAATGAAGATAAGCCCATTTTTCATAATATCATCGTCGAGGATTTCTCTCTCAGCGAAATAAACACCGAAGGTGGGTCATTAGATCTGCACTTATTTCACCCGGATTCCATTTCTCTAAAATTTTCATTATTGAATATACTTTACTCATCAAATAAACAGCATAAGTAAGCCGAATCTTACCACCATTCAAGAAAGCAATTCGTCGTCCAAATTTATCTCTAGATTTTAGCATTGCCAGAATTCCACTGTTTTTAATTTGTAAACCAATGTCGTGAGATTCATCAAGAAAATGTTCTGGATATTCGTCAAAACGGACTTCAGCGTAGCGTTTGAGCTTCGAAACGTCATGGACAAAAATATAGTGTCTACTTCATAGTTTTATTGTTTGTAATAATTTATTCTAGTACCGTATCCCAAGCGTAACTTGCTCTGTATTTCTTCCCCTTGAGATAGATCCGTAGTCTAGTATCGTCTTGAGCTACAGTGAGATATATTCCCTCACTTTTGAACTGCCCTTGTTTAACTACTTAAGAAATC
>LJIJ01005175.1:0-12510 GCA_001718145.1 Orchesella cincta
AAGGATGTGTTATCCAATATGATTAAAATTTTATGAAGTGTGGATTGACAGTAGTGTATGATGGGCTTGTTTTGTTAGGCTGAAATACGGGCACTTTAATCAAGTCGCTGCGATAGTTTCATATATATTGAAATTTTGAAATACTAATTAAACCAACAAAACGTAAAGGCAAGATAACTAGAACCAAAATTTAAAGCAAACCGATGCGAATAATTAACAACAAAACACAGCTCTTTGCTATAAAAGATGGGGCATTATTTTGTAGTTAGGAGATATTTTGAGAATTTGGTCGGTCCATCATATGATAAGCAGTCACGCTCTTACCCTTAATTTACTCTAATTTCTCAGCACCAGTGAACGATTTTGTTTTTGATAATTAAATTCTAGTAAAATTTGGGAACTCATAATGACTCAATTACAGTCTCACAGCAAAGTCTCTTCATGCTAATGACTTTCATGCTGGTTCTTGGATGTGTTTGTATGATGTAATTATACAGAGCTACGTAATGGCATGGCACATTGATGAGTTCAATAATGATTCCACGATTCCAAGCAAACATCTACAGCTTCACAGAATCTAAAGCTGTTGTAGACAAACTTCATATCTTTCAAGGTTGGTTTGTCACCGATCAAAATAAACAGAGGTTTCAGTAAATGCCCTCAACAAGACAAAACTTTCAAATAAGGTCAAACTAACCCTTTTTATCAATGAGCACAAAAAGGCTGGGCATCTCAATTCAGAACGGATGAGCCCTAATCATGCATACTATCACGTTATCTACTTTACATCGTGACCTTTACAGTAACAGGGCTTTTCTTGACTGTTCTTGTATCATTGAAAGTCCTGCTGACGCAATTTAAAAATTGCAACGCCATCCAAAATCTTATTCTGACTCCCTTGATCAACGCAGGCAACATAAGTGAAGCAAAGTCATTAGCAACGTGACCCTATTTCCTGTGTAACCAGCATATAGTGGTTTTGACTGTGGATGAGGATTGCAAGTCTCATCTCTTCTTTTGGTTCTTTCCTGTAGCCTGTAAGAAATCAGTAAACAGCTAAATATCGATATTTTTTATGTACAAGCTAATTTATACAGAAGATTATATATACATTGCACTTAACCACATAGACAGGAAACAAATCAGCTCCACTCGTTCTATGGCATGGAGGTGGACCGGAACTTCAGCATTGTTTGCTCTTTTTCAAGGCACAGGACCTGTCATACTTGACAAGACTGATGATTCATGGACGCTCAACATAATTCCTGGACGCAATCTAGAATCCGTTCTATACTTGGACAGTCCAGTAGGAGCTGGTACGTTATTTGTTTTGGATATGACTGACTGCTCACTCAGCTTAAACGTTCATTCAAGAAAGATTGATTGTTACTTGGGATCTTTTCTTTTCTTAAAAAAAAGGTTTCAGTTATACAGAGAAAGCGTGGCTTATGCTATGCATACTCAAGAGATGATGTTGCAGATGGAACAATCAATGCTTTTGCGTCAATTCTTTGAGGCTGTTCCCAGAGTATGTATCGAATGACCTGTATATTTCTAGTTCTTTTATGGCGGTAATTGCGTAATTGTTACTTGTATTCTTACTTATGACTGAGTAATTTAAAATATTTAATTTGACAAAATATTTTTTTAATTTTTTCAGCAAGTTTTTGCCCGTAATTGCTTTGGAGAATCGACAATGATAATCACTAGATAAAGTCAGTGGTGATGTCACACTAAAGCCAATTAACCTCAAAGGGATCATTTCCATGTCAGGATTTAGCGATCCACTTCATCAATAGACTATGGAGAATTCTACTACAATATGGGTTTCATTGATAAACCGCAGTTGAAATACTTCAAAGCCCAGGAGTCCCTTGCAAAGGCATACATACGGAGCAAAATGTAGTTGAGGCGTACAAAGTTAGTGAAGAAAGTTTTCAAACTCCTTAGTACCAATTACATGAACTTTTTAAGTGTATTTGAAACAATTTAATAGATTATAGATCTTTAATTCTGGGATATACCGACGGTAGACCATCCTACTTGAAAAACATCACTGGAATAAAACATCCAGCAACTTTATGGAGGATTAGTTGACAGCAATATAGATAAATACTTACATCGGCACGACACCTTTCTTAATCTTCCATGGGTTCAAGAGTCAATCCACGTGGACACTGCGTCAAGCGGACGTGTCTTCCAAACATCAAGCAGAGTAGTTTATGAAAATTTGCTGAGTGATTTGTACAAGTCTGTTGGCGACCTTGTTGAAAATTTATTAGACGCTGGGTACAAATTCCTGTTCACTTCTGGTCAGTTTGACCTGGTGTTCCACATACGACAATCGAAAAATTCTTAGATGAGCTCCGATGGAAGGGAACAAATGAACTCAGATCTAAGGGTAATTCTTGGTGGAATACAATGATCAAGTCGTTGGATATGGGAAAATTGTAGGTAACTTGACATACCTAATGTTTAGAAACACGGGGCATCATCCTTTTGTTGACCAGCCGGAATGGACCCTTGATTTAATTTTGAGATTTACAAACTAAACATATTATTTTTGTATGTATAAATAGCTAAAAACTGTAAGACTGAATTCTACTATAGATTTAGTTACGCAGTGTATTTTATGAGTTTAATAATGTATATATATGCATTGTGTTTGGGTTGATGTAAGAAAAATAACAAAGTTTTGAATATTTGCCACTAACATAAATACTATAAAGTAACTTTATCCAATAATATAGTGGAGGTTGGCTGACGAAATAACACTTACCATAGATAAGATAACGCTGTATGTAACAAACAAATGAATATTTCACAACGCGACGTTACTCCAGTTGACAAACTAATGGAAGTTGCTCATGAATGTATGCATAAACTTTTTTCGTGCTGTCACCCGTTCTTTTCCATTTGACCTAGCTTACGCAATGCATCCTTCAGAAAAAAATGGACTTACATGCCAACACAGCCCGAAGGAGCATTTGCGCTGGCTTGTGATGAAGCCAATACTCGACCAAGAGAGTTGAAGCATTAGCACTTGATCCAGTCATTCCAGGCATTGGATAGCCCAAATATCGACTTTCCCTGGCGTTTTCAATTTCCTTGAACAAATGCAATAAGTTGGGTTTGTCAATTTACAACTTTTATAGCTACATAAAGATAAGGACGTAGTATGTATGTATATTGAGAGCCAGTTAAGAAACGCAAAATAGTTTACCTGCATTGTCAGCATCTGCAGAAGCATTAGCAGGCACAGAAAGGAGAGAAAACTGCTGAAGAAGGCTATAACGGCTAAGATGACGAAGAGAGAAGGATGGACGAACGGAGGGAAATCCTAGTTCTATAATTGGGAATAAACTTTGGTGTGGCAAAGAATGTGACTTCTTCTTAGTCAACCTTTTGTTTACTTTTCTATCAACAAGCTATATGAGCAGATGGTAAATTTCACCCAACTCCGTGTTGGTGTATATATATAGGGAAATGATTGGCTCACAAAGCATAAGTTCAGTTCAAGCATTCACAAAGTAAACTATAAAAATTTAGCAATTTACCTTGAAAATAGAAAAAAAACTTTTCACTCAAGAGAAACGAAAAGTATTCAAACGCATCAGTATTCACATTCTTTGCACACCAAAGTTTTATTCCCACATTTAGAACTAGGATTTCCCTCATTCGTCCATCCTTCTCTTCGTCATCTTAGCCGTTATAGCCTTCTTCAGCAGTTTTCTCTCCTTTCTGTGCCTGCTAATGCTTCTGCAGATGCTGACAATGCAGGTAAACTATTTTGCGTTTCTTAACTGGCTCTCAATATACATACATACTACGTCCTTATCTTTATGTAGCTATAAAAGTTGTAAATTGACAAACCCAACTTATTGCATTTGTTCAGAGGAAATTGAAAACGCCAGGGAAAGTCGATATTTGGGCTATCCAATGCCTGGAATGACTGGATCAAGTGCTAATGCTTCAACTCTCTTTGGTCGAGTATTGGCTTCATCACAAGCCAGCGCAAATGCTCCTTCCGGGGCTGTTGGCATGTAAGTCCATTTTTTTCTGAAGGATGCATTGCGTAAGCTAGGTCAAATGGAAAAGAACGGGTGACAGCAAGAAAAAGTTTATGCATACATTCATGAGCAACTTCCATTAGTTTGTCAACTGGAGTAACGTCGCGTTGTGAAATATTCATTTGTTTGTTACATACAGGGTTATCTTATCTATGGTAAGTGTTATTTCGTCAGCCAACCTCCACTATATTATGTGGATAAAGTTACTTTATAGTATTTATGTTAGTGGCAAATATTCAAAACTTTGTTATTTTTCTTTACATCAACCTAATGCATATACATAATTATACTTCATCTCAAAATACACTGCGTAACAAAATCTATAGTAGAATTCAGTCTTACAGTTTTTAGCTATTTATACATACAAAAATATATATGTTTAGTTTGTAAATCTCAAAATTAAATCAAGGGTCCATTCCGGCTGGTCAAAAAGGATGATGCCCGTGTTTCTAAACATTAGGTATGTCAAGTTACCTACAATTTTCCCATATCCAACGACTTGACCATTGTCCCACCAAGAATTACCCTTAGATCTGAGTTCATTTGTTCCCTTCCATCGGAGCTCATCTAAGAATTTTTCGATTGTCGTATGTGGAACCAAGGTCAAACTGACCAGAAGTGAACAGGAATTTGTACCAGCGTCTAATAAATTTTCAACAAGGTCGCCAACAGACTTGTACAAATCACTCAGCAAATTTTCATAAACTACTCTGCTTGATGTTTGGAAGACACGTCCGCTTGACGCAGTGTCCACGTGGATTGACTCTTGAACCCATGGAAGATTAAGAAGGTGTCGTGCCGATGTAAGTATTTATCTATATTGCTGTCAACTAGATCCTCCATAAAGTTGCTGGGATGTTTTATTCCAGTGATGTTTTTCAAGTAGGATGGTCTACCGTCGGTATATCCCAGTATTAAAGGATCTTATAATCTATTAAATTGTTTCAAATACACTTAAAAGTTCATGTAATTGGTACTAAGGAGTTTGAAAACTTTCTTCACTAACTTTGTACGCCTCAACTACATTTTTTGCTCCGTATGTATGCCTTTGCAAGGGACTCCTGGGCTTTGAAGTATTTCAACTGCGGTTTATCAATGAAACCCATATTGTAGTAGAATTCTCCATAGTCTATTTGATGAAGTGGATCGCTAAATCCTGACATGGAAATGATCCCTTTGAGGTTAATTGGCTTTAGTGTGACATCACCCTGACTTTATCTAGCTGATTATCATTGTCGATTCTCCAAGCAATTACGGGCAAAACTTGCCTGAAAAAATTAAAAAATATTTAGTCAATTAAATATTTTAAATTACTCAGTCATAAGTAAGAATACAAGTAACAATTACGCATATTACCGCATAGAAGAACTAGAAATATACAGGTCATTCGATACATACTCTGGAACAGCTCAAAGAATTGACGCAAAGCATTGATTGTTCCATCTGCAACATCATCTCTTGAGTAATGCATAGCATAAGCCGCCTTTCTCTGTATAACTGAAACCTTTATTTTTAGAAAAGAAAAGATCCAAGTAACAATCAATCTTTCTTGAATGAACGTTTAAGCTGAGTGAGCAGTCAGTCAATATCCAAACAAATAACGTACCAGCTCTACTGGACTGTCCAAGTATAGAACGGATCTAGATTGCGTCCAGGAATTATTGTTGAGCGTCCATGAATCATCAGTCTTGTCAAGTATGACAGGTCCCGTGCCTTGAAAAAGAGCAAACAATGCTGAAGTTCCGGGCCCACCTCCATGCCATAGAAAGAGTGGAGCTGATTTGTTTCCTGTCTATGTGGTAAAATGCAATGTATATATAATCTTCTTGAAAAAATTAGCTTGTACGTAAAAAAATATATATATTTAGCTGTTACTGATTTCTTACAGCTGCAGGAAAGAACCAAAAGAAGAGATGAGACTTGCATTCCTCATCCACAGTCAAAAATCCACTATAGCTGGTTACACCCGGAAATAGGGTCACGTTTGCTAATGACTTTGCTTCACTTATGTTGCCTGCGTTTATCAAGGGAGTCAGAATAAGATTTTTGGATGGCGTTGGCAAATTTTTAAATTCGTCAGCAGTGACTTTCAATGATACAAGAACAGTCAAGAAAAGCCTGTTACTGTAAAGGTCACGATGTAAAGTAGATAACGTGATAGTATGCATGATTTGGGCTCATCCCGTTCTATGAATTGAGATGGCCAGGGTGCTACATTGGATAAAGGGTTAGTTTGACTCAATTGAAAGTTTTCTCTTCTTGAGGGAGTTTTACTGAAATCTCTGTTCATTTTGGATCGGTGACAAACCCAACTTGAAAGAAATGAAGTTTGTCTACAATAGTTTCTTGATTCTGTGAGGTCTGTAGATTGCTTGGAATCTTGGAATGAGTTCAGCATTATTGAACTCATCAATGTGCCATTACGTAGCTCTGTATAATTACATCATACAAACACATCCAAGAATCAGCATGAAAGTCATTAGCATGAAGAAGACTTTGCTGGTGGGACTGTAATAATTGAGTCATTATGAGTTCCAAATTTTACTAGAATTTACTTATCAAACAAAATCGTTCACTGGTGCTGAGAAATAGAGTAAATTAAGGGTAAGAAGCGTGACTGCTCATCATATGATGAGCGACCAAATTCTCAAAAATTATCTCCTAAATACAAAATAATGCCCCATCTTTATAGCAAATAGCTGTGTTTTTAAAGTTTTTATAATGTTAATTAATCACATCGGTTCGCTTTAAATTATGGTTCTAGTTATCTTTACGTTTTGTTTTGGTTAATTAATATTTCTGTATAAAAACTATCGCAGCTACTTGATTAAGTGGCCTGTATTTCACCCTAACAAAACAAGCCCATCATACACTACTGTCAATCCACACTTCATAAAATTTTAATTCATATTGGATACACATCGCTTATATATGCAAACCAAATATGACAAAAGACTGTCATTCATCATCTTCATACCCGTTGATATCAATTCATCATCCCAAGTTGTGAGATAAAAATGGACGTGTTAATGCAAAAAAGTACAAAACCAAAATTACTTAGCACGTTATGCATGTCTTAAATGCAAATTTGAGACAACAAAAATACAAAAATGCAATGAAGTTCACGGAAATATACAGAATGTACTGTTGGTTTAGATACTTCTAAATATGCATACGTTTAAATTATGCGACCTTGTATATCCTTCATATTCCAAGGTTTCATTATTATACGACGGATGTAATTTTTTAACTACCACCATCTCAGAGTTTATAAATGAAAGTGTTTGACATTCACATTGTTGCACTTTTTTGTTAATTTATTTCCAGCACGCAATATTTCATCATACAGTATTATTCATACCGTAGGTGTAAGTACCGAGTTCCGAATTAATGATAAATTACCAAAGATGTGACCCAGCATTTTTGTATGCGAAATTACAAAATGTCAAATTGTAAGCGATTATATTTTTGTCAGCGGGTAGGCATTAATTTAATATTAATGTTCTCAAAGCTGCCAACTCACGGAAACGATTTCCGAAACGTAACGATGCATTCAGAGGTTTGACAACCACCGAATTTTAATAATCATTCTGCTTTAAATAGCAAGAAATAATTGACCTTGAACTTCTCAACTGTGCTATGATATTCATATTGATATTCCAATAGTAAAAAACATATTTATGCATGTTGACCCACCCTAACCAAGCAAATGGTGCTTAGGTGGCTTTTAGGTGCAAATTCTGTGTTCAAGTTGCTTTTATACTTCCCTTGTAAAATATGCTGTCTCTTAGAATGAGCATTTCGCATGAAAGATTAATGTGTCAAACATTATTGTTTTTTACGATATCTGGAATTGATAGATATTAGGGAATTAGCTAAAGACTTTTTAGTCTATTCCCCACATGGAAACGAACTAACGGGTTTTTGACTGATTTTACTTGATGGCATACTTCGTTTTCGATAATTTCCGTTGAAACAATGAGAATTAATTCTTACAAATATGGCCAGTGTTAGCAGTTTTAGTATTTAGTTATTGTTTTCAAAACTGCAGCAGTCAAGTAAAGGGGTTAAAAATTCGCTTAAAAATTTAAGTTCGCGTCAAGTGGACTTTTTGGCAAGCATCGCTGCAAATAAATTTCAAAATTGTTCCATGATTTTCATTACAAACGGTTATATTTGTAAAGAAAAGTTGCCATTAATTCTGAAACAATTTGACGAGCAAGAATTTCCAAAATACATCATTTGTGCTTCAGCTTCAAGAGCAAATTCTTTAGCTTTATTTAATAACAGTGTAGATATGCATCGTTTTAAACCATTTTGCAAATTAGTTTTAACGTTGTTGCCATACTACTCTCAGTTCAATAATTCTCGATTTGCTGAGAAAGCCACAAATATGTTAGCATTCGTCGAAGGAAAAGTAGCCTTCAGAGACAAAGACCATTTCATTTTCATTACTCCGACGTTTCAATCAGCTGAACAAATTTTGTACTCAAAATTAGGAACTTATTTAAGATATAAATTACTGTTGGTGCGAGTGAATGCAAATCTTAGTAGTGAATTTGAAGCTTATACTTTCTGCATTTACTGCGTTCGAGAATGGATCTAAAGGTTCACGGAAAATCATACAAATTTCGAATGGTACTTCAGAAACCGATCTATTTCAGATTTTACTAAAACTTTCACCAAACCAAGATTCCCATTTCCGGTCCCTCGATATACTACCCAACATATGAAATTGAGGCAGTCAACGGGACCTACCGTAATAAACGTGGAGTAAATACATACATGTTCAACGCAGTTGCTACTAAACTGAACATGAGCTACATTTTGCGACCCATGCACTGGAACCGGATTTTATCAGCCAAATGGAACTTGGACGGGATGCATGGGCGACGTTGTTTATGGAAAATCGCTGATTGCCCTTTCAGTTGGAGCAGATTATCAGCGTATGAAATTTGTGCAGCCTTCAACAGCGATTGATTATACTTTCCTTACTTTCACTACGAGAATGCCGTCAGAGTTTCATTCTCCAACAGCATACTAACAGCTTTCAAACCAACGGTGTGGGTTTTAGTGGTTGCAGCCTTTCTACAAATAAGTTTCCTATTATACCTTGACCACAATTTAGACGCGAGGAAAATCAAAGGAAGGTGGAAATTTGGTCAACAATTTTATCATGATATCAAACTGTTCCAATTAAAGTCACCAATTCTTCATTTATTTGGTTACATGTTGACTCAGAGTATTCCCCCTTGTCGTATTCGGAATCACAAGGTCACTTATGGATTATGGCTGATGTACGGGCTCGTTGTTGCGTCAGCGTATTCTGGGAGTTTGCAATCTCTAATTGTATCCCACTTCAAAGTACCGTCCCATCCACATTTGAAGAACTCGTTAGACAAGGTGGCGAGTATGAATGGGGAGCACCACAGTCCTTTCGTGCTGGCTTAGGTGAAACAATTTTCAAAATCTACAAGTCCCATCTTGAGAAAAATTTATAAGAAAATGAAAGTGGATAAGGATCAGTTGCATTGCAGCATTCGAGCTGGGATGGGAAATTATGCTTGTCTTAATTGGGAATCAATGCAGCAATTTTATTTCCAAACTGTTTTTGCAGATCGGTCTGGGCATCATCCATTTAGAGTTTCAAAAGAAAGGGCATTTCTCACCTCTATGAACTTTGTTACAAGAAAGGGAGAAATATTTCGTGAGCATTTTGATAACTTTTTTCAAAATTCGTTTGATAGTGGCTTAATACGCCAAGTTTTTAGTGATGACTGGAGGAAAGTAAGGTTAGAAAAAATTTAGAGCTAAAAGCGAACGGAACTACAAGGAGACTTGTTCCAACGGCATTGGCAGGGCCTAAACCATTTACACTGGAAAATATCAAGGGAAGCTGTTTATTGCTTTGCTGTGGCTTATCTATATCGCTTGGATTTTTGGTTGGAGAGAAAATGGGCTTCATGTGGATGGTGAGGAATTTAAGAACCAAGGAGGCGAAAAGTAATAAGATGAACTTCTTGGTCAATTCAGCATATACTTCATAAATTGTACAATCGTGTCAACTCTTTCAATTAACAGTTGCGGATGGCATTAATTTGTATTAGCATAGTCTTAACACAAAAACTGTGTGACAGGCAATATGTAGCAGACCTTTAATTGGTCAAACAACACCACCCTGAACGGCTTGCTGGTGATACTCATGGCTCACCTGTGCCATTTCTCAAATATTCTAACCTCCACAATTGTGCTCCAAATTATGTGGAATTCGCGAAAGTATTATGACATAGTATTAAACACGAACACACTATAACAAGTAATATCAAAACAAACATTGTAGCAAACCACCCCCATCAATAATTGATGTTCATGTCATTCATCATAATCACCTTCATACCACAACAGTAAGACCACACACTACACATCAACACCAATTCATCATTCTTCGCACGTTTCCAGATAACAAAGTAAAAGGAAATGAAAAGGTCGCAACGCAAATGACAATGTTGATATGTAATATTATATAGCCAAATAAATATATACACATTATACGCTCTGCTAAGCGAAAGACGGAAATTTGCTTTCCTTGGGATGCAAAACACTGTAAACGAGTTCATGAACCGTGGAAGACAAAACGAATTTTAACAAACATACGCACTTAAATCTAAAATTACGCTGTGCTTAACTGAACAATATCAATAACCTCCGATTTTATACATGGAACGACAAAGAATCGTCAAAATTGTAGACGTTTATATAAAGCGTTTAGATGCAATATTACCATGCATAAACTTTCATTCAGATGTCTAGTTTTGGAGAAAGCAAATCGTTTCAGAATTTGTAAATCCAATAAATTACTATGTCTATCCATTTCTAAATTGCACGTGGAAAATTGACCCCACAAATGTTATACGTAATGTTGTCCAAAAAACAGATAGGTTCGTTGGTAGCAGTGTATCATCTGCCAATTATGCATGGTTTCCCGTAATCATATATCATTTATGTTGTACACGTGAATGATAAACGATTTGTACGAAAAAAGCCAGAGGAAAGCAAAATGCTTTTTGCCATTCATACGTACACATGTCTCACTCTTATCTGAGAACTGAGCACCAAATTTCCCCTTTTAACTGTGCAGTTAATTAGTCGAGGTGTGTAAGTTAAATTTTTTTAAAGCAATGATGGTTTTGATTAAAACATGGCCTGTACTTATAATTTTTGTACTGAATTTGTTTTTAACTTGCAACAACCAAGTTCAACGAGATAAAAATGCCGTAAATAGTTTTAGCCCGCGTCAGGTACAATACTTAGCTAGTATTGCCTTGAATTTTCAAAACTGTTCCATCATTTTTATTACAAACGGATGTACTTCTACAGAAAATTTAATTCTGAAGCAATTTGCAGAAAATGGATTTTCATCTTACATAATTTGTTCTTCAAGTTCGCGTTCCAATGCTACGACTGTGTTTAAGGGTCGAGTGGATATATATCGTTTCATACCAGTTTGTAAGCTGGTTATAATTATGCTCTCCGAGCAAAAATCCAATGTGTCCTTAATAGCTCAAGAAATCATAAAAATATTGTTGCCCATTGATGGAAAGATATCATTTAGAGACAAAGATCATTTCATATTCATTGTTCCAACGTATGAGTTGGGTGTAAATATTTTGCAGTCGAACCTACGAACCTTTTTACGTTACAAACTGATTTTACTGCCAAGTGAAAAACTTGAGAGTGGATTTGAAATTTTTAGTGTTTGTTTCTACTGTGTTCGAGAAGCGGACCCAAATGTACGCGGAAAAGATTATACACATCAACCTGAATGATACTGTTGGTGCTAATACTGACCTCTTTCCAGATTTTACTAAAAACTTTCACCAAACCAAAATTCCCATTTCCGGTCCCACGATATACTACCCAACTTACGAAATCGAAGCAATCAATGGAACCTACCGAAATAAACGTGGTGTGAATGCATACATGTTCAACGCAGTTGCCACTAAACTGAACATGAGCTACATTTTGCATCCATGCACTGGAACCGGATTTTATCTACCAAATGGAACTTGACGGGATGCATGGGCGACGTTGTTTATGGAAAATCGCTGATTGCGATTTCAGTTGGAGCAGATTATCAGCGTATGAAATTTGTTCAACATACGACTCCCATGTACTATTCTTTTGTCACTTTTACAACACGAAAAACCATTCGAATTTCATTCTCCAACCAGCATACTAACAGCTTTCAACCAACGGTGTGGGTTTTAGTGGCTGCAGCAATAGTACAAATAAGTTTCCTATTACACCTCAATCATAAATGGGATTTAAGAAAAATTCAGATGAAATTCGGTAAGCAGTTTTTGGGAAACATACGGATAACCCCATTAAAATCTCATTCCTTTATTTACTCGGCTACATGCTGGCTCAGAGTATTCCACAT
>LJIJ01005176.1:0-12504 GCA_001718145.1 Orchesella cincta
CCTCGTTGTTTTTGTCTGGTTTCTCAGAGAACGAGCAAACTTACTGCTAGTTACTAACAATTACGAATAGCAAAAAAGTTACTGCATTTTCGGAGTTTCATTGTTAAATAATGTAAGTAAGCATTCACATTTACACACAACAAACCAAATTATTCCCTTTTTCCCCAACCAGACACAGGATCTATTTGGATTACAAAATTGTGGGTGAGAGGGAAAGAAGGGTACGGGAGGGAAAAGGAGACAGGAGGAAGGGGATGAAAAAGAACTATTTGGCAAAAACTGTGATGCTGATCACATGAACTCACGGAAATTGGTCGCCTCCAAGTGTTTGCTACAAATATTAATTATTTTTTATTTTGCCAAACCATAATCGTATTGAACCAAATCAAACTGCCTATGGTGCTAATAGTTTTGCAAAACTGTTTTTGCCCAAAGACTTGTCCAACCAAGTTCGTTATAATTATAAGGGAGCAAAGATACGTATTTATCAACCTTTTTGGAAATAAAACAAAGAGCAAAACCATGTAGCCTATCCTATTCTGCAAATGGATTTTACGTGTACAAGAATAATTAAATATCTCCCGTATCAAATTGCGAAACATGGTTAGGGGCCGTCCATTTCAAACGTAACGCTAAAATTGGCAATTTTCAGGCCACCGCACCCCACCCTGTAACGGCTTGATCATCGAGCCTAAACCCGAGCTCACCCCCTTCCGTCACGTAACGCTATGATGTTCCATATACATGTATATGAATGTAAACTATACCTTAATGTGGACTACACATCTCTAAACAATGCATGGCAAGCATGTTATTTGACTACAGACTGAAACATTATTACTTAAATACAAAAAACGACCACTAAATATCCATGACTTTCTATTGTACAACCTGAAAAATCAAATAAGAATTTACTTAGCAGTATAAATTCAGCAGTAATTTTTACAACATTAAGTAAGCCGGCATCATTTTCAATCCGAAAGCGTTAAAATGTATTATAAAACATAAAACAATCAAAAAACGAGTTAACATTTGCGCCATGCACAAAACTGAATTACTGTCCCATTTATTACGCAATTTTCCCTTCATTGCAGATTATTTAGTTAACACGTGATGCACTTAAAACTGATTAGGAAACCCATGATGTTTGGGCATTGCAGAAAAATATGGGCAAATTAAAAATTCTAAACAGAGTACGTGAGTGCAATAATTTATAGCACGCTGCTGATTAGTAGTTTTGTAAGTTTATGAAGGTTTATCAAACCGTCACGCTGAGCTGTACCACCCCCTCATCCCTGTCACGCTCCGTAAAGCTCGCCTCGAATCCACCACCCCACCATACACCGTTACGTTTGAAATGGACGGCCCCTAACATGATTGAGTCACGTTGTGGTTGGTATTAAAAAGTAGAGCACAGTAAATAGTTTAGTACTTTCGTTCAGTAAATCAGACGTTTGACGTCAATTTATCCACGTGGCGGTGGGAAATGCGTAGTGTCACCAACCTTTTGAGTTTAGTGGAACAATTCGAACGAAATCGAAAATAAACGACGTTCATATTAGGAAACTTATGGTGTAAATGGTGATTTAATACATAAAGTCTAGTTTTCTGTTTTTCGCAATATATACAATATAATAACAACTATTTATTTTACACAAGCTGGCATTCTTTACTTTACCTAAATAGATTACAATTGTAGAAATTCGGTTTCTTTCAATGGACCGCCGATGTTCTGTTCTGTGCTCACTCTCAAAAAAAACGAAATGAGCTAACGCAAAAAATTCTGATCTGCCTTCAAACTTATCATTAGAATAATTAGCACCTGATTCCACTGAAACCATTTTGCATACAACCATTCACACAAATATTATTAACCAATTTAAATATTAAAGAATTTATGAAAAATGCGAAAATCGGACAAAGAATCCGAATGATAATACACATTATATTACTCTGCTTAACTTTGCAATGCCAAAATCATTGGCGAAGTACGCAATTCGATAAGTTAGGCTTATTACATCTTGGTTTACACTAATCGACAAACCTTTAAGCTAAAATTTTGAAATAGTATGGTATAGAATGGTTTTGCAGAAGGAAAACATCATTATCTAACACATTTAAACTTAAATTGTTTGATCTTTTTCAATATATGTGCAGTCAGACATTAATTTATATCAGATCCAGAAAAAATTTTAAGTGATTTTACTACTATAGTAGTAACAAGCTGACAATTTGATCAATGCAAAAACCAAGCAAATTCAGAGGAGTGAGCTCATCAACAAAATTGTTATATAACCAATGTAAACTTTGAGGCAAGAATGGGCTCTTGTGTTTCGTTCAACCAATTTTCTTTCTTTTGTAATGGTTACATTTGCCATTAATCCGTTTGGCATATCAACAATATTTTGTTTTAGACTGCTGAGAAGAGAGGCCAAAACATAGGGTGTGTGTACACCGCCAGAACCAAAGCGCCATTGATACTGCTGTTTCACAAAATAAACCATCTTCAGGTGACGAAATGTCTTGACCTAAATGAAATGGACAGAAGAGCTCAAAATAATTGTAAATCATTGCAATAAAAAAGCACACTGCTCACAAGTTTGTCTTGCTCGTTGATATTATAGTATGCGACTCAAAAATTTGCCAATTGCTTGCTAGTAGAGCACGTTGGTTGGTGGAGACGACAACGGAATCTAGCATATCTTACATAATCGCCTCATACAATACGCTGGGACCAACGAAAAACAAATTAGGAAAATGACTAAACTTCCAGCAATATCAATGGTTGCCCAAAACGCAAAAACGGTGTAAATCGTTAACTGGATGATTGAAATGGGATGCCATAGCCACAGTTTTGTTTCTGTTACAGTGCTTTCACAATCCCGTAGACTGAAGTAGCCAAGGTAGCTCAAATTGACCCAAGGGAATAATCCACATAAACACCGAATACGAAAACCGCAAGCATCAAGGAAGCCAGGCAAAAGATACGATTAAGACATTGTCAGGAAAGCAGCGCCTGTTCCATTACACGTTGGCAAAAACCTCCCATTTAAAAATCTGCAAAATAAAACGTATGGCCTTGTAATATTCGAAAACAGTTGCTGTTAAAGTTTGAACTTACTTTTAGTAATGACGCTTTTCTCCAAACCGGAGGACAAACAGGTGGGAACTCGATGAAGCACGCCATTTCTTTGTGAAAAGTCCCATTTTAACAAGATGTGCAAATTGAAGATCCAAGCGTTAGATTGGAGACTTCCACCAAAATAACCCATATAAAAAGCTCTTTTCCCTGCCATGGATAAGTGAACCAGATATGACCTGTGCCAGAGCAATGAAAAATAAGGTTTGGTGATCTTTTAATTACTTCTTTTTTTGCCGGCAATCAATGTTTGGAACCTTGCGTGAAAGTAAATGGACAGGAGCCCATATATCAATTGTTGCAAAAAATAAAAGTTGACGTATCGAATAAGGCGTTTTCTTGTTAGAAGTTATAGAAGGAATATACTGAGAAACACTGTGGCTACTTGTTTATTGGCTACGTCGATGGCGAAGTAATGGCCTGAAATGCTTATATGCGATACCAGGTGCGATAGACTTTCATGTGGTCCGGATAATAACACATTAAAAATAACTGTTTGTTTCCAATTCATACCAAATTTTATGCTAGATAATGATCAACTGATTTTCCATACACACTAATACCCCGAAAAAAGGAATAAAACACGTAGTCTTAGAATTACGTGATCTATCAAAATATGACATAAAAAGTCAAGAAAAAAATCATGCCGCAATCGAGATTCCTATTACTAATGTTTGGACTCATTTGACGGCTTCCAGTTTGCCCTTATCTGCTTTTTGTGACTTAATTTTATGTGGAATATGTGGAAGGTATTATGGTGGTATTTTTCGCAAAAAAGGAATGCCAAAGCTTCTACTTTATTGTTTTTCAACCTCCTGCCAAATAAAAAAATCGTAAAATCTTAATGTAAACCCTAAGTACTAAGAGCTTTTACATGTATAAAAACCATAAAAATACCATAAGTATGAAATTGCAAAAATTATCAAAATACGTAGTTGAGCCAACTCCCTTGGAGTTTTTATTAAAAGAAGCTCAAAGTAAACAATTTAATATTTTAGTCTCACATACTCACAGTAAAACCTTTGTCGTCAATATTATGAAATGGTGCACAATGTCGTCAGACAGATTTTCTTCATTCTCGCAGGCTCTTATGGATATGAAATTTTTTTATCATCATTTCTCACACCAAAAGCAGTTTTCTAGACCGTAATATTGTGAGGCACCTGATTGCACCCTTAAAATTTTAAAAAATTCATGGTAACGGTCTGGGGCCATTTTTCCCCACGGACCAACGTTTTAGGTAAAAAATAGGTATTTGAATCTTCTACGAACGTTTTGCTACAAGCTCACCCCTTTAGGTATCTTCACTATTGTAACAAGCAGGTTCTTGGCTTCATTTCGCCACCCTTGCTAAGGGGAGAGCTAGTGGAGACCGGGCCGCTCAGCTGGCATGTAAGCCGAAGTCCAAATTTTGAGATGACAAAACACTGGATTTATGGCTTTTTGTTTTTAAAACCATATTGTTGTTACTCATATTTTGAGGCATAAATCTGAATATCCAACAATATGGTTTTTTGAAAAACTTAAGCAAATAAAGTTTTTCAGCTTTTCAATTGTCAGAATGAAAAATTTCTCGGTGCTTCCAGAGGCTGATGAGGCAGTCTCGCCACGTAGTCCCCCATTTAACGTTGACGGTTGGTCCGTGGGTCAAAATGGCCCCCAACGACGGTTATCTATGAATTTTTTTTAAACACAATTTTTTAAGGGTACGCATCAGGTGGCTCACAAATTTTTGGTCTAGAACACTGCTTTTGGTGTGAGAAGCGATGAATAAAAAATTTCATCGTAAAGAGCGCTTTGAGGAAATGAAAAGTCTGATTTGAACGACATTTGTGTGGCTGTTCCAAATTTGGAATCCAGTTTAGAAAAATATTTTTCAATAGGACTTATTTGTAGCGCTATCTGAATACGGCCAGATATCTTTACAAGTTCTTAAACGAAATGCACCTCAACCCAATTTCGTAAATCGAATTTTTGTTCTTCCATAGTAGTCTTTATCTTAACTACATCTCATTTAGAAAGATGTTGGTAAATCTGAACAGTTTAAGTACTCTTCTCATATATTTTCAAGTATTGACATAATGTTTCCCAAACAAACAAACAAACAGAGCACCTTTCTCTGTGAGATGCGCCTGAATCTCAAATATACACAGTAGAGCATAAAAATAGCATATTTGTCTATAAGATTCTGGTAAGTCTATCTGTGGAAGAACAGGCTATTTGCTTGAATAGAGTCCGACTTAAAATGGAAATTTTACTTTTACTTTGAGGATGATGATTGACGTCTACAGTTGCAATATAATATTGTATATGAAACATTCAAAATTCATTTATAGCAGGATTCCAAACAAAACTTCTGTTAATGGTTTGCTTCAAATGATAAAAGTTTGAGGCCTGGCAGGACTTTTAAAAATGTTCTAGTCAGATTCTATTCCGATTTGCACTAGATTTTCATTAGTATTCGTAGGTGGCATGGATTTAAGAAAGTTTTTTAATCTCTCAAAAGGAATTTGAGAGAAAGTTTACTAGATGTGAATTGAAGACAGCTAATGAACGTAAACAGAATAAATCGATGTTTTAGTGTTTTTAAAGATGGACAATCTACTACGAAGCATATTGATGATAAAATAAAACATGCAATCTTTTTAAAATTTAACCGGGCTGTAATAATTTTTTACTCATTGAGGACATTTATTTTGTAGATCAACGACTGCTAAACATTTTCAAGCTGAAGCAGAACTACCATCTTTTCCAGGTTTTCTGCTGCATTGGCATGTTGTCTGACATCAGTCCTTAAAAGAAATCAGAAACACCATGAGAGTACATAAAAAGATATCATCATAAGTTAAGCGTGAATTACAGCAACAACCTTGAGTGATTCCTAAAAATTTATGCCACCCTTGGCGTTGTGGAATCAGTTCACAAACATTTCACTTCAGGTTTTTAACTGCTTGAAAAATTTGCAACACTTTAAATGAACATAATAATTGAATCCATTGTGTTTTGGAAAATTATTTTAGCATGACCACTTCAGAGGCATAAATATATCGTTCTCAAATGTGAAAGCTTTTTGAAACTTTTTTTTTAGAAATATTCAATTTAAAATTAGAAACATTCACAAATGCATCATCACCATCATAATTGAGGAAATAGAAACCGGTGTAATATGATGCATGCAAATGATCATTTTTTCTTTGTTTTGACATGCTCAGGAGGAAATGCTTGTTCTGAGTGCTTGCCTACTAGCAGTCCTCACACTAGAAATACCTTTCGGCTGGCTACATTCGCTTAACAAAAGGTTCCCGTAGGCTGGTGGTTTTAGACTCGCTCACATCTGGCTTTTGCTCGTTGAGAGCAGATGCGTCCCGTTTTCAAGCTATACGAAAATTTTAGTAGACCTAGACACTCTCTTTGCTTCACTTTCTTCAACAAAGCAAACACCATCACCAGATGCTCAGGTTGGGTAGAATAAAGTGAAATGCTATCCTAAAATTCTTTACATTAAACGTAACAGAATAACTCGTGTTTGAAGTTCCTATTTGGATTTTATATGTATTACTTGATAAAATTACCGGAAGAGTAGGATTGACTTATAAACACAGAACTTGCGGATAAAGTATATACTTTCTCGTCTGATAAAAAAGATTGCTAGATATGAAATTCAAACCAATCCAAATAATTGTTATAAAGAGGTTGTATCAAGTTTTAGGTGGTATTAATCTAGAAATGAAATTTTCATATGAAGAGTACTAGTTCTAATGCTCGCCTTTTTATACCTGCTTTAACACCCTAACCGTCTTCGTATTTCTATCGTTTCTCAGAAAACTAGAGGACTTGGAAGTCTGCCAGTTACTAACAATTAGGTATAAAGAAAAACCTCAATGCATTTTCGGCGTTTGATTGTTAACCTCTTCAGCAATAAATACGCCACAGCGATGTATCTGCGTTGTGTTGCAGCGGTTACCAGTCAGTTTTCGGGTAAAGAAGTGGGAGATTTATTTATAACTCAAGCTTTCGTAGCACTAACGCGTGAGAACATTATCCAGAGTGAAAACGAAATTCGAAAATTTGTAAGGACGTTAACATTTTTAAAAAGAAAGTAAAGTATATTTATAATAGTTTTCATAAAAGTTTAAAAAGGAAGAGTCTGATACATAGAGTTGTTCATTTTATGTAAACATATATTTTTCTATCGTTATCTTACTGAAGCCAAACTTCGTATGAGTATGTTTGTCTAACCTGGATAATTTTAAGCTGAAGTTGTTAGTACATATTTTGCGATTTATCCTGAAATTTAACCGTTTTTGCCATTTTTATGATTTATCATAATTATATCACAAGGCATTCTACTTTTACCATTGTAGATTGTCGACCAAAAATTCTTTCGAAGGGCTGTTTCGGCGTCCACAACTGTCATAATTGCACTCTAATCCTCTGCCACCAATTTGCATGTAAAACTAATACCTCAGGCTAAGTTCATTAAACAAAATCTGAATAAATCAGTGGTTACTACAAGTTATTTTACCAAATCAAAATCGTCGACAGCTAACTCTTAAAATTGAGGGGATGTTTGTATTTAGTAACCTTTATTTTAGTTATATCTTTATTTTATTTTACAAGGCTGAATTATTTTCAACGTAGGTTTTTAGTTTAAGCAAACTAGGGCTCGGTTCAATTCAATGTGAATTGAAAATTTTTCAATTCCTTTCAATTCAAATTCAATTCATACACGTGAATTGAATTGAATTGAGAAACGTCTGAATTGAAATTGAATTGAAATTGAAAAAGACTTTGAAAGCAATTGAATTGAAAGGTTTTGAATTTGCAATTCAAACAATTCAAGAAATTTTATGTAAAAACTGACGATAATTTCAGCTTTTAACTGCATGAAAATGAAGCAAATTCCCATGAGCATATGCACGGCGCAGTGGGTTTACTCTCTCGAATCGATGCAACGTGCAATCATGTAGATTTATGTCTTACAGCAAGTCATAAATATTTACAGTTGGCTATTGTTTTGTTATTATTTGAGATTGATGAGAAAAGTAGTTTTAGCAAAATTAGTAGGTGATT
The DNA here is from genome assembly GCA_001718145.1 of Orchesella cincta. Classification (NCBI taxonomy): domain Eukaryota; kingdom Metazoa; phylum Arthropoda; class Collembola; order Entomobryomorpha; family Orchesellidae; genus Orchesella; species Orchesella cincta. Next base: position 8,213 of record LJIJ01005176.1, read on the forward strand.
ATTTAAATTCCATGCCATGTAAGGAAAAGGAATTGATAACTAGAAATGGTTACTGGTGGCTAATACTTCTACATTTAAGAGAATTAATCAATACAACGCAATTTTATACCCGTTATTGGGCAAGGGCTACCATTTTTTAAACATTTAATTTTGTTAGTAAATAAAATTTGTTCCCAAACGTACGAGAAACGTAAAGTTAGTTGACCTAATAATTTTACAATTGAAAACACCTACAGGCATGCTACATGCTAACGTATAGCCTATATATGTATTTATTATATGATTGAAATTGAAAATTTCAATTCAATTCTACATAATTGAGATTGTGAAAAGAATTGAAAGAATTGAAAGGAATTGAATTGAAAGGAATTCGTTCCTTTCAAGGTCTGAACTTGAAATTGGAATTGAAACATTCCTGTATTGAATTGAATTGAGCTCTAAAGCAAACATTTAGTAACTTGAACTTGTTACTCGAAAATAAATAAAAAATGCAAATATATATGCATAATTACCCTAACTTTACCCAGCTCGTCGTATTACACACCAATGAGTACCGAAATATTATTCATTATTGGAAAAAACAAATATTCAAGTGAAAGAGGAAAACACTACTGAACCAAAAGCAAACTGACTATTTGATCAACGCAAAAACTAAACAAATTTAGAGGTGTGAGCTCATCAACAAAATTGTTATAACCAATGTAAACTTTGAGACAGGAAAAAGATCTAATGTAGCGCTGAACCAATTTTCGCTCTTTTTTAATCGTTACATTTGTTACTAGTCCCGCTTGTATCCCAGCAAGGTAATTCTTAGACTCCGAGAAGAGACGCCCCAACATGGTGGTGTACACAGCTAGAAACCAAACTGCAAAAACTAGCACTGTAACAAATATTGCAAGCTCCGGTGCCGATATACTCGCACCTAAAAAAATAATTACATACGAGCTTAAAATAAAACCGGTCATAACAACGAAGAGGACCCAGCCTAAGAGTCGGCCTTGCTGTATTACGTTATAGTATCGATTCAAAATCTGAACCTGCCTGTAAATGACAATATTGTTGCTGGATACGACAAGGTAACCAACAAACCTTACGTAACGCCTTAAGCAGTACGCTGGGACCAACGATAAACAGTATACGTAAAATTGAAAACTTCCCGTAACATCTATAGCTATCCAAAACGCAACAATGGAGTAAATCGTTAACTGCATGATTGCAATGGGATTCCATAGCCACTGTTTTGTTTCGGTTTCCGTACTTCCACATCCCGGTAGAGTGAAGTATCCAAAGGTAGTCAAATTGCACGGAAAAATCCACATTAGAGCCAAATACGAACACGCAATCAACGGAGCAAATAACGGTCCTGATACGAGAAGACATTTCAGAAAAACAGCCTCCTTTCCGGTGCACGTTAGCCCAAACCTCCTAACATCTGCAATCATAAAAAGAATCGCTTGTAATTTTCAAAATAATTGCGATTAAAGTTTAACTTACCCTTTTGATGACGCTGTTCGAACCGGGGGAACAGATTTAGCAACTCGATGAAACCCCACATTTGTTTTTGAAGTGTCCATTTGATAAAAACCCATATTGAAGATGCAAGCGTGAATAGGAGACCTTCGAAAAAAATAACCCTTTTAGCTCTTCCACCTTCATAGATGAGTTGACCCCATATTACGATGATGAAGAGCAGTATAAGTAAGGTTTTGAGACGATCCCTTCTAATTGCTTGTTTGTTGGCTGGGATCAAAGTTTTTAACCGCGATAAAGTAAATGGACATGTGCTATATATCCCTTGTGCAAAAAATAAAAGCTTGAGGTATCGAAAAAGGTTTTCTTGTAGAAGCATTGTAGAAGAAACCTAAATCAGAATGCTGCACATACTTGTTTATTGCTACAAAGACGGCGACACAATGGCCAGAAATGATCACCACGTCTCGATGGACTTCCATATTGTTTGGACAATAGTACATTAAAAATTAATTTTTGTTCCCAATCCTCACTAGATTTTTGCTAGACACTGACGAGTGAGACTTTTTCCATATAAACTAATGTATATTAAGTTGAGCGGATCTAGACTGTTTACTTATTTAGTCTCATCTATTATTTTTTGTTATTTGACCAAACCGCATAACGCGGTGCTAATGTATTTTTAAAAAGTCTGCAGGTCTTTAAAGCATGGGTTAAGGGTACCCAACTTGGCAAGCTAAGTGAAATTGGTTCCAAAATTATTTAGGCAAACCTCCTGTGATAACATCATTCACCTTCATAAAAAGCCATAAAAATACCAGACGTATGAAATCGCGAAAAATCTTTGTAATTGAACCAACTGCCTGAGAGCCAATTTTGATTACAAGTGGCAGAAATAAAACAATTAAATTTTTTATTCTCGCCCACTCACAGAAAAACCTTCAAGCTATTCTCCTATCTACTCGCATTAAATATGTCTGCAGAGAAGTAGCACAAAATTCGAAGCCTGGGATTCCAGAGGATAGGAAAGAAAATATACAAAATTAATTGTTCTTCATAATTCCATTAGATATTCGCTCTCCTTCTGATTTGCAAACACCCATGATATTTGACGGCTTCCAGTTTGCCCTTATCTGCTCGTTATTAATTATTTTTACGAGGAAAGTATTATGGTGGTAATTTCTCAGCAAAAAGAAACGCCAAAGCGTCAGCTTTATTGTTTTTCAACCTCCAGCCAGCAAAAGGAATCATAAAATCGTAATGTAAACCTCATTTGCTAAGAGTGTTGGAATGTCTAAAACAATCTAAATACCTCAAGTAAGCACCAAATCTTGTAAGCTGGAGAAGTGAGCTTCATTATTTTTGTGCACAAATAGCTTCCATTAAACAATAGATTTGAAATCCCGAATTCCAAAGAAAATCAAAATATTTAAACGTTCTTTGCCCTTACTGAGTAATAAGTTTGACGTCAATGTCTCCACGTGGCGGTAGGTTATATATAGAGGTGCTCATTCTACGTAAGCATATATTTTTCTAGCGGTGAGACTATGTTGGGCTAACTTGGAGCATTTTAAGCTCAAGTTATAACTACATATTTTGCGATTTCTCTTGAATTTCAACCTTATTTTGTTAATTTCTGCAATTTCCTGAATTTATAGAGCAAGAATTTCTAATTTTGAACTCCGCAACTTGCTTTTGTGCCCAGAAACGTTGGTGTTAAAATTTATTAATGTAGAAAACGTCACTGGAAATGTTAAAGAGAGCAAATTATTCTCGCAAGACAAAGTTTTAAGTAGATTTTCCACATTTCTTGCCGTAATAACTAACTATTAACCAACATTTTTAGTAGCGAGCATCTTAACAACATTTAATACAAACTTCCAGTAAATATACCCACGCCTTAACCTTGAGTTTGGAGTTTTATTCTTCCTAGCAGTTGTTTTGCCTTCTAGTCATAATTGAACGAACTCCCTGAGAGTTTGCGCCAATTTTTATGATACAAGGCTGCAGAAAGGAAACAATTTATTATTTTAGTCCACCCCACTCCACAGTAAAACGTTTGGCGTCAAAATATTCACGTGGTGCTTCATTCTTTGAGCTCCCTTTAAAAACAATTCTCCAGCAGTGCTGATCTTATACTTTCATTTTGGCCTAATATCGCTTACAGCTCCAATTCCATGCTCTCGGGTATTATTGTTCTTGGCTCGTAACTCCCATATATCCATCATAGCACATTCGAATTTTAAGGTGTTGGTAAACCTGAGTGGCGGTTATGAGCACTTTCTCTAGCTATTTCAACACTCAAATTTCAGATTTATAGAGAGACCTCATCAATGCTACCAACGGCTGTAGCTTAAACCTACCACCAATTATTTCATCATAACGATACACTTTCACTAGGATAAGTTTAGTGGAAATGATATGGTGCGCTTTCTTTTGCGCATGATTTTTTTTCTTTCATTTTTTAACTTAGGTGAAGTTTAACTTTAATTTATTTCATATCCTCGAAGCTGAGGTATAATTGAACGATCTATTGCGATGATTTTTATTGTATATTAATGTTATATTACAAAATTATATACAGGTTGTATTTTAAATAACTAATGATTCGCATTTTATTTAAAATATTTTATTTAAAATTAATATAGATTTTGCTTCCAAACCGAAATGGATGAACGGAATCTAGAAGCTTGCGGTAGATGGAATGTCTTTGAGAAAGCTGTTAAATCTCTCAAAAGGAGATTGAGAGAAGTTTTAAAAGATTGTATTAAATTACGAATTAATCATTAAATGAATTTGAAAGATGTTAATGGAAGAAAACG
>LJIJ01005177.1:0-12500 GCA_001718145.1 Orchesella cincta
GATGTATTCTGCAAACCGCAGGGAGTAGGTTTTCAAACGATAAAGTAATGTCCTCACATAGAAGGGAAGGCATATCGCGCAAATGTAATTGGTTTGTAAAACGGGAGGCTTTGCTAATAATAAAAGGTCAATAATTTAACTATTTATAAAATAAAACTTGTAAAAAACCTTCTTTAGACGCGGGCTTGGCATACATATAATGTGAGTTGTAGGGCATTGCTGGATTCAGCAGTACAGACTGGCTCGACTTCTGCCGAGGCATATGGAAAAGGGCACAGTCGCATTTCTCCAGTAGTTTGGTACTTATGAATTCATCAAGCGGTTTGCTTCCCTGTCGAAATATGAAATTGCAATTCACGGAGTAGAAATTGAAACTCGGGAAATAAAAACAGAAGCTCTTATCGTGATAGGTGTGTATACTTCAGCTTTTTGGCCTGTGGTGAGAGGGAGATAGCATTGCGGGCTTTCTACTGTTCAAATAACGAATATCGGGTCAGAGAATAGCTAAGTCTGGATGAGGAATTATTATATGTTCGTTGTTCAGTCCAACGGATGGAAGTCATCAGCAATGGACTTCAATGGAAAGTTGTGCAATGTGAACAGCAACCCTTCCGAATCCAACAGCGGGCAAAAATAATCATCTATATTGAAGTCGGAGAAGTAAAAGATGACCATATTTTTCTGTTCAAAGTGTGTCGTAGAGGGAGGATTGATCTTACGTCTTCGTTCATGTTTTTTAATTGGTGGCAGTGCAAGTTATTGTCGGTAGTCCAGTCTGGAACCATGTTCTGAATCTCTTCCTATCCACTCCCAAACGGTACCAAAGCGGGGGATTGTCAGTGAATGTGAAACTTTTATCGATTTACGCACTGAATTCGCACTAAGGCGAAGTTACGTTAGTTAAATACACTGGGAATATTGTCTGAGAAAGGTTACAACTTATAGTCATGCTTACGGATTTTGATAAATTTAGCGATGGTATAGGTAGCAGATATGATCAGTGCACAGTTTTCTCAGTACTCTCTGTACGAGCGTGGTTTGAGAAAATGGTAAACAGAATCAAATGGACTGTCAAGATCCTTGGAAAGTTGATGCAAGTCTGGGATAGATGTCTATAACAAGATCTGTGTTCTAGGTTTAGTAATGTTGAAATCAAAATAGAGATGGTTCGCAATCTATAATGGAACAAAAACTCACGATATACCTTCGACAGAGTCATAAATGAGGCGTCCTAGGTCGTACAAGCACTTTCTCCTTCGTCCGCGTTTAACAATAAAGAACATGCTCTTAACAGACAAAAGTAACCTGATGTGACAAACCAGCTGAAAAGGTTTTTCAGTACTCAAAAGTGTAGACAGCACTTTTGATACAAGATGGATATACAGAAGACACTACGCGTGTTGTGTGTGTTGTGTGATGTTAAACTAACCGAGTCTATCCGGCGCCAATTGGTATCGTGCGCTCTCTAGATTTTTTATCTGTCGATCTGCAGTTAATTAAGCAAATTCTAGTAAAACGTTTAAAAACAGCGCATAATTGATTGTTAAATTTTGGGGAGTTTGAGACATTTCTCTTGGAAAACTTTGTCTCTCTTCACCTTTCCCAACATCATGAAATCTTTCTTGGAAAATCTAAGCGTAGAAATTATACGAATTTGAATTAAATTAGTTACGGCTTCAAAAGGAGCAAAAAACACAAACTAAGAATCATAACTGTGTGTACCTGATTATAGTTGTCAATTGTAACTGCAGGGATGGTTACGTATCAATGTGGCCTGGTATAATTGCTTTGAAGAGGGACAACGATTACGGAGGTGATTCATTCGTGAACATATCGAATTAGCCACTCGCGGCTACAACACAACCGAAGTGATGAATGGAAAAAGCCAGAAAAGTCTAATAAAAAATAAAATAGACAAACTGTGCTCACTTCCTTGAGATGGATTTTGCGAAGAAATTTTGTTAAGTCTTTGCCTTTCTGTAATGGCGCGCTTTTGTTGTCACAATGTAATTGTACACGCGTCGCGGTAGCAAATCAGGCAATTAAGGTTTCTTTCGGAGTGACTATACAACACTAATTCCAGCCAGCAATATTAAAAATAATGCACTCCTTGGATGTTTCCAAATCTGTCGCTCTAATTTGTTTGATATCTTGTTCGCGATCCATTTGTGTCAATCTTCTTGGTTCAGATTTTGTTTCTTGGTTTATGCATAAGAAATTTATTGAAGCACATGCTTCGAGATTCACCATTGTGTTAAAACTTATATATGGACAGCCTCACGTACTTGACTGCAAGGTTGTAATGTTAATCGATTTTGCATGCTTGAATCTAAAAACCCCTCACGTGAGTTGTTTGCTAGCATGTTGGTGTTATATGTTATCAATACAGAATTAACAGAATGGAAATCACTTCAGGGTGCTATACAACTCATTTCGTTGTGCGCATGAATTAATATTTTGCCGAAAAACAAGATGTTGGTCGTAGAGCCTCAACAAGCTGGATATTATGACAATGAATATAAGCTACAACAAGCTATTAGAACTACTTCAAGAGGTTCAATTGACTTCATACAATGTTAAAAATCATATAGGAGGTAAATTATAGGGGCAGGTATATTATGGGTTTTTGGAAGTGTTATTGAACTCTTTGTACTGTTTCAACAACATTTGTTGCGGCTTGACAAGTGCTTGTGTATGATAAGATTGAATGGGGGATAAAAATAAAACAAGTGGGACGAATACTTCGTAAGATTCATAATTCCAGTTTTTCTGGTGACTTTTACCAGTAAAGGCGCTAAAGTACAGAAAAGGCCATTTGTTTCTATGCGTTTTTCATTATATTAGAGTCTAGAGTAGTGTGTTTTGTGGATCACACACACTCATTGCAAAGTATCGATGAATGCAAATTATTCTTTACATGGTTCATGTTTTGAAAGCTCGTTTAGATCATTGCCAGATACATGCAAAAAATATTGAATAAATGTTAGGACTTAGAGGCGTAATCCATAATGTCACTGTTTCTAGGTTAAGATCGCCTAAGCAAGTTAAAGGGATAACTCCCCTTTCACGCTTTTTAATTTGGTATTTTAAGAAATCTTTGCCAAATATAAGTAAGTTTATCTTAACTGGAATTTGGAAGAGGCATCATAACAACAATATGATCAAGTAGGGTTCCTTGGATGTAATGAAAGTGATAGAGAAATACTAAGATACTATCCGATGCGGATGTAAGTTAACATTTGAGGGTGATAATAGTTAAGACCCAGATTGTATCACTGATTCCGGATTGGAATACATATGTTGAGGACTGTTGGTCGGTTGGGCAGTGACAGTATTCTTATTATGGCAATATTAGTAGTGCGAAAGTATGTTTTTAGCCTGTGTCCAGAAAGATGAGATCTAGAAATTGATGCTGATCCTGAATAATTTCATTATCAGTAACTAGCCATAAAACTAAATGGAAAAATGCTAATAATAACATGAATCATAATATCTCCATAAATGTATATCTAGAATACACATCGTTCAACGGAATTTATAAATATAGTAGCATTTTACAATGAAAATATGGTGCATAATGCGATAGCAAACGGAAAGACATATTAAAATACAACCAATCGAGAATATATCACCCAGCACCAAACCGTTCATGAAGTCGCACCATAAGTTTCAATTATATGACTGGTAACTAATCAACGTATCGGTACTAGTAGAACGCGGTCTTTGCCTTCTAAACGCTCCTACAGCTCAATCACTCGACTGTTCATTGTTTATTTACAAAAACGCAAAAACGTTGGGAGAACAAAAATTGTATTATCATTTAGGGTGTCGTAGGAACCTTAGAATTGCCTAGATTCTTAAAATTTTAAGTAACGTAAAATTTAGGTTAATCATTAGTGGATACAAGAAATCTTAGGTCTAAGGTCACCTAACGTATTTAGGAGGCCTTACAAAAAGTAGAATGCTAAGGCGTACCATAATGATCACTAAGGCGCTCCCCTAAGTCTTAGTGATGCTTATTTTACAATTTTGTATTCATAATGCTCCCTGACGACCTTTTGTAAGGGCCCCTTAAAATAGTTAGGGTGATCTTAACCTAATATTTCGTTGGTATCCATAATGATACTAACTTTTTAGGGTTACTTAAAATTTTAAGAATCTAGGCAAATTTCTAAGGTTGCTACAGAGCACCCTAACTGATAATTAATTTTTGTTCTCCAACGTTTTTGCGGTTTTTGTTGAAATAAATCATGAACAGTCGAGTGATTGAGCTGTAGGAGCGTTTAGAGAGCAAAGACGCGTTCTACTAGTACGATACGTTTGGATAGTACATTATATAATTGAAACGTTATGGTGGGACTTCATGAACGGTGTTGTGCTGTGGGTGAATATAGTTCGTCGTTGTGTTGTATTTTATATTTTCCGTTCAATTTCGCATACACCATTTCATTGTAAAATGCTACTATATGATAAATATGCCGTTGGAACGAGTGTATGTCTGAGATATGACATTTTTATGGAGAATATTTAGATTCACTGTTAATTATTAGCATTTTCCATTAGTTTATGGCTAGTTTACTGATAAGAGAATTATTCAGGAGCAGCATCAATTTCTAGATCTCACTTTCTGGACACATGTGCATAAAAAAAAAATAATTGCGCATACTAATATGCATAATAATATAGGCTGTCACCGCCCAACCGACCAGCAGCACAACATTGAATTCCGAAATCGGAATCAGGTTGAACAATCTGTGGCTTAACTATTCATTACCCTCAAATGTTAACTTACATCCGCATCAGGATAGTATTCTTAGTATTCGCTATCACTTTGATGTACATCCAAGGCAACTCTACTTGATTGCATATGGTTGTTATGATGCTCTTCCCTAAATTCCAGTTAAGATAAGTACTTACTTATACTTTGCAAAGATTTTCTTAAGAATACCAAATTTAGAAAAGCGTAAGGGTGAGTATCCTTATACTGTTGCTTAGGGGATCTTAACCTTAGAAAGAGTGATTATTATGGCGCGGCCCTAAGTCCTAGACATTTATCATTAATTTTGTTTGCATGTATTCTGGCAATGACTAAACGCATGCTTTCAAACATTGAACATGTAAAGAATAATTGCATTTCATGATACTTTGCAATGAAGTGTGTGAGGCACCAAACAACACTACTCTAGACTCTAATATAATGAAACGCATAGAACCAAATGCTTTTCTTGTACTTGTACTGCTTGTACTGTAAAAGTCAGAAAAACTGGAATTATGAATGCTTACTGAAGTATTCGTCCATAATACCCCCATTTCAATGTTACAGTTACACAAGCATTTGGCAAGCGCAACAAATGTTGGATTGAAAAGTACAAGAGCTTCAATAATCACTTCAAAACCCAAATATACTGCCCTATAATTTTACCCCTATATGATTTTTTTAACATTTGTAGAAGTCAATTGACCTTGAGTATTCTAATAGCTTTTTGTAGCTTATATTCTTGCATAATATCCAGTTGTGGTCACGACTCACGATCTTGGTTTTCCGGCAAGAATATTAATTATGGACAACGAAATGAGTATGTATATGCACCCTGAAGTGATTCCAGTTCTGTTAATTCTGATCTGATACATATACACCAACATTGTAGCTAAACAATCACGTTGGGTTTTTAGATTCAAGCATGCAAAATCGAATACAGTCTTACAACTTGTCAGTCAAGCTACTGGAGGGTGCTCATATATAAGTTTTAAACATGGGAAATCTCGAAGCCAGTGGCTTCAATAAATTTTCTGATGGCTATAAACCAGAAACAAGATCTGAAGCAAGAAGATTTGGAACAAAATGCGGAACAAGATATCAAACAAAATTTGAGCGCAGATTTGGAAACATCCAAGGAGTGCATTAATTTTAATATGTGGGGCTGGAATTGGTGTTGGTATAGTCCACCCGAAGAAACCTTAATTGCTGAATTTTGTACCGCACGGTTTACAATACATTGGACAACAAAAGAGGCGCATTACAGAAAGGCAAGAGTTAACAAACATTTCTGTCGCAAGATATCATGCTCAAGGAAGTGAGTTTGTCTATTTTTCATTTTTTGTAGACTTTTCTGGCTTTTTGCATTCATAGTTGGTGTGGTTGTAGCCGGAGTGCTAATTTGCGATATGTTTCAGCGCAATGAAGACACTCCTGTAATCGTGTCCTTTCAAAGCAATTTACAGCCAATTGATACTATACCATTCCCTGCAGTTACAATTTGCAACATAAATCAGGTACACACATTATGATTTGGTTAGTTTGGTGTTTTTTTCTCCTTTTGATACGTAATTTAATTCAAATTCCTATAATTTCTAAGCTTAGATTTCCAAGAGAAAGTTTCAAGAGTTGGAAAGGTGAGAGAGAAAATGTTTCCAAGAGAAATGTCTCAAGACTCCCCAAAATTTAGAAATTCTAATTATGGTGTTTTTTAACGTTTATAGAATTGCTAATTTAACTGATGATGAAGAAAAATCTAGAGAGGCAGATGACAATTTGGCGAAGATCGGGTTAGTTACACATCAACAACACACACAATACCGTAGTGTTTTGTGATAAATTTTGTATAAAGTGCTGTTCTACACTTTTGATGTATGAAAATTTTCAGTGCGTTTTGTACAGAACAGTTTACTTTTGCTGAAGAGCATGGTTTTTCATATAATCGAGGACGAATTGAGAAAGTTGGCTTTACGACAGACCTAATGGACTTTCTTGTCGAGGTAAGCGTAGTTGTTTTCATTATAAATTCAACCATTTCTTCATTTCTTGATTTTCAACATTACTTAAATCTAGAACACAGATCCTTGTGAAGAAATTATTAGACTTTGCAAATTTCAAGGATTTGGACAGTCCTTTGATTGTACCAGTTTTTTCAAACCGGTGGTAAGAGAGTATGGAAAATGTTGCACCTTCAACATGCTACCATTACCACTAATTTATCAAAATCCGTAAGCATGACGTATAATGTTATGTAACCTTTTCAGTAAATTCCCCATTATTTAACTAGAAACTCCCTTTAGTGCGAAAGTGGGAAATGAAAAAGTTTCAATTACTGACAACCCCGCATTTGGTACCCGTTTGGAGTGGGATGAGGAAGAGATTTCAGAATGGTCCAGATGGGACTACGACAAAACTTTGCTGCTGCCACCAATTAAAAACCATGAAGAATACGAAGGATCAATCCTCCCTCTACGACAACTTGGACCGGGGAAGAAATATGGATTATCTTTACTTCTCGATTTCAATATAGATTGAATTATTTTTTTGGCCGTGTTGATGAAGGGTTGCTTGTATCAACTTGACTCCTTGAAGTCCATTGTGATGGACTTCCCATCCGTTTTGGACGTGAACAAGGAAATATTTATTAATGTTCATCCAGATGTAGCGTTTGCTGACCCGGATATTCGTTATTTGAAAAGTGAAAGTCGGCAATGCTATTTTGGAAAGGAGAAAAAGCTGAAGTTATACACACCTTATACGAGTAAGATTTCTGTTTTTATTTCGAGTTTCAATTTTCTACTCCGTGAATTCAAGTATTTCATGATTTTGACAGGGAGCAACTGCTTTGATGAATGTATAAGTGACCAAATACTGGAGAAATGCGACTGTGCCTTTTTCCATATGCCTCGGGATGAAGGTGTTCGAGCCAGTTTGTAGCTTTGTGAATCAGCAATGCTACAATCAACATTTATGTATGCAAGCCGCGTTAAAGAAGTTTTTTTTACAATGTCTTTTATTTTTAAAAAAGTTTAAATTTTGACTTGATTATTAGCAAAGCTCCGTTTTACAAAACAATACATTTGTGCGCATTGCCTTCCTCTATGTGAGGATATTACTTATCGTTTTGAAACTACTTCTGCGGGTTTGCAGAATACATCTAAACTTTGGCAGGATCCGTACCTCGAAGTCAAAGTACCAGAATGGTAATTCCAAAGCCATTTTCAACAAATATGTACGATAGGGTGCTAAAGGAGCATTTCTAATTAACAGGGCAAATCACAGTTTGTCGCTCGTCCACATATTTTTTGGAACTGATGCGGTGGTTCCAAAATTGAGATATGGGACAACCGACTTAATTGGTACGACAAAATAATTTTGCTAAACTAAATTATACTGTTTAAGAATTTTATTGCATGATGAATATTTTTAGCAAATACTGGAGGAATTCTTGGACTTTGCTTAGGATTTTCTGCGCTGAGCGCGGCCGAACTCGTTTACTTTGTTTCAGTAAGAGCTTTATGGAAGTATTTTCGCGGACGGAAATCAAATGGAGTTCGAGAGTAGAAGTAACCAGCAAAATGTAACAGAGAAGAAGCAATAGATTTCTGCACTTAATATCTACTTGCCCCATCGTACACGTGTTATGAAAAATCAAATGGTATGTAAGTTTCATTGTTGTTTGTCTACAAGTTTAATAAACAGTGTTTTTATTGTTCCGTACGGAAAATTAAATGTACTGAAACTAAAGTTCAAACACATTCTCACTTACACACAGGTGCTAGATCAATAACCGTTTCAAACCACTTGGGAAGTTGAGAACATAAATGCATTTGTTCAAAACGACGTTCTGAAATCAATTCTTTGACATGAAATGCATAATTCATATACAAGTTGTTCGATGAAAGTAAGTTAATGTCCTTTTGTTTGTTATAAAATGAGATTATAGCATGCTTGCTTCTAATCAAAGTTCAGGTACTGTTTCTTGCAATTCATTACATGCCATTTATCCAGCATAAACTTTAGCATACGTAATTATCATCTAATGGATGCCATATAACATTATAAACACAAATATTGTGACTCTTAAAACGATTAAATCCATATTCATATCATATACTGTATACAAGAACATAATTAAGTTCATTGCCGAAAGCTCGTAGTATGCAAGTATGTGTGAGTTTAACCTAGGGCGACTAGTGCAATTGTCAAGCCCAAAAAAAGTCCAGTTGTACGTCATGGTCCTCTTTCTTCTCAAAGTTGACCGTTAGTAAAAACTTCGGACATCAGTCCTAGCTATGAAACAAGGCAGGAAACCAAGGATGACAAAGCGATTTCTTGTATTTCTTAGTAATAAACAACAGGTGTAAGCATTTAATATGTTTTGCATGCAATATGTTCATGTAATTCCATTCTAGGAACATTTATTAAACACCCACATTCGCTTAACTCCAGTTTTCCCAGTGAAACTGCACCATAATGGTATTATATTAAATGCAGCAATAAGAATCAGTTTCGCAAAATACATGGCAGACCGGGAGCTAATTAAAACATAAAGATCAACATAATTATGTGCGTATGGGTACTATACAACATGGTATGGCTTGGTTTAGTCGTATGCTCCAAAATGAGAATGTGGCGTGTTTCATGAAAGCTTGAAAGGAAAGGACTGGTAGTGATAGGATGTATGTATACCAATACATGAGAATAATAATAACTCCAAAACAATAAATTGCGAATTTTAATAATTGCAGGAAAGCATAAAATATGTGTAATGTTAACTTCTAAGCGATGTTAGTACACACAATAGGGCTAAAAATGTTGTTTATGGTACGACTTAACAGCCAGTGCAGTAATCTTACGTCAGGCCCTCCAGCGGTTGCATATCAACTTTATTGGTAGGCTAGGATAACCAAATATGTATGCAATGGTTTCCAGTTCAAGTATGCCAAATCACTACCAGTCCCAATTGCTTTCCAGTTGTCAGCAATGAAGCACAGACCTTGTGGTAGATGACCTTGTGGTAGATCAAGCAGCTCCCACAAACATTTTAGTATTGTTTAGAAAAGTACACAAATAGTAGCAGCAGAAAAGGTGAATTTGAATCTATTTTAGTTTACTTCTTGCAATACCTCTTGTTAGCAATGCGTGGCCAAAGTGGCAGATACCAGAGAAATAATTGCAACCGTTTGTTTTTAAGAAGGTTAGGTTCGAATCATATTGTCATATTTATCAGCGTTATTTTTAAGTTAGTGGGCTCTGCTATTTTCCAGAATACATTTACAAACTATCATTCGCACAATTGCTGAAAGTTTTGCTAATTATGCGTAAATTGCAAATTAAAACCAAACCCGAATCTTGTATGCATCCTTTCTGTATAGCTGTTGATGAAAGTATTTCCATACTTATTTACAATCACTTGCAACAAGATAAATTATGTATGTGCATCTTTAAGTGGACCTTAACGCTCAAAACAAGGACATTTTAGTAATATCCATATTCATAAAGCTGTGAAAAATATGTTCTCGGGAGCTCACGTGTAGTATTACTTACAGTAATATTTTAAGCTAATGAATAGAAATGACTTTGTTTGCTATTGTTTTATGAAGTTATTGTGGTCGGTGGTCAAAAATAAACTCCATGAAATAGGAGCCCGTAAAGTTTAGCATTGCACTAGTAATTGTCTCAGAGAATAACAGGAATACTAAAGGCATATATATCTACACTGACTTCACTTTAGATATAGCACCAAAAGCTATAAACAGGTTCATGTCACTCTTTCCTGTATCGAATGTCCTTGCTAATGATTTTATTCCTTGAAATTGGTTAAGATTCCTAATAGTTCCTCATTTGCTTCCAAGCCAGCGTTGGAGTCATTTTCTTATTTTAAAATTACAGATAGAAACTTAACGAATTTCACCGTTGTTTGTTGCAATTGAAAATTCATACAGGAAACCAAGTGGCTAATTTCTTATGTAATTTATTAGTACTTTGAAATGGGCGAACGCTTTGAACAAGATTTGGAAACATCGGCTACAGAAACTAGCCAAGCGAGATGTTGCAGCTGGAAATGGTGTTGGTGGAATCCTCCTCAAGAAGCTTTGGCTGCCGAATTCTTCAACCAGTCCTCACTACATGGGTTGCAATACATTGGTCAGCCAAGGAGGCATATTACTGAAAGGTTTGAAGTGAAAGAATATTTTTAAACCATCGGATAGAATACAAATTTATCACGTGCACGTACTAATTAATTTCTTAGCTAATAAAGCAAACAAGTTTGAATTGAATTGCTCTTCAGGATTTTTTGGCTTGTCGCATTCTTGATTGGGCTGACTGCTGCCGGACTACTCATTTATGCTATGATTGACCGTTACGAAGATACTCCCGTAGTTGTGTCATTTCAAAGCAAAGAGCAACCTATTGACACGATTCCATTTCCTGCCGTTACTCTCTGCAACATTAATCAGGTAAGCCGAATTCAGTGCAACTTGTCTTTGAAAATTACCTTAAAATTTGATTTGTTAATTTTTTCAGTTTTCCAAAAAGAAAGTACTTGAGTTGGAAAGGTATCTCGGATTTAGTACACTTATAAGATTCAAAACTACACAGACAATATTATCATAATCATTGTATTTTTGATAGAATCGCAAGCTTTCCCGATCACGAACATTTTGAGGAAGCGAAAAAGAACTTGACATTAGTAGAGTAAAGGGATTGTAAACTTTTCTTGCTATTTTAAACGCTAATACAATTTTTCAATGCATTATATAGTTCCTGTAATGTAATTTTTCAGAACATTTTGTCAGTCGCAAAAGAGTTTTGCTCAACAACATGGGTTTGCATTCACGCGTGGAAAACCCAATACTACGGATTACTCCAACTATGACAAAGTTCAGAAGCACATGCTGGATTTTCTTGTGGAGGTTTCTCCAATCAAAAACAATTTTTTGTAATAAAAACCGTTGAGTTGTATCTATAAGTATATAAATACCTTTCAGAACTCCATTCCATGTGATCAAATGATCCCACTTTGCTCGTTTGGAGGTGCAACCTTCGACTGCTCTGATGATTTTCGAACAGTGATAACAGGTTTTGGTTAGAAATTATTTAAATGAGCGTAATTTGTCTTATGGAAATTAAATTAAGAACATACAAAGACTTTTATTACTAAATAGGAAAATGCTGCAGCTTTAATATGATGCCACTTCCATTAATCTTTAAAAATCCGTAAGACTTTCTGCTGAAATTATTTACTAAAGTTAAAGTTATGTGGTATTTTAAACCGTAAGCAAACATTCTTAGGTCTAACAAAAATAAGAAAAACATCTCCATCTTTAAAAACCCAGCCTTGGGAAGCCGTTTGAGTTGGACCGACGAAGAAATGGAAGATTGGTCCTTGTGGAATTACGACAAAGGTTTCATTTTGCCCCAATTTAATATTTTGGAGTCTCAAGCAAGTGGAGCTTATCATCCAATCAGGCAGGTCGGTTCGGGAATGCCCTATGGACTTTCGTTATTAGTTGACCCCATTACAGGTTGTGATTAATTGTTCAAAAGAGCTACTAAGCTGAACACTGCAATTTTAAAGGGATATACATACATATTACCATGTTTCTAGATGACTACTATTGTCCGACTTCCTACTTCAAAGGATTTGCTTTCACATTACATACCCCAGTTGAAATGCCTGATGTTAGGGACTTCCCTTCTGTGTTGGATACAGACAAGGAAATCTATATACAGATTA
>LJIJ01005178.1:0-12498 GCA_001718145.1 Orchesella cincta
TGAAATAGGATTCCAGGCAAGGGACGGTTCCAGACTCCCGCTTACAGGTGGTAACTTGTACAAACGATAATTTTTATCATTTCCTGGGCTCTATGTGGGCTGCTGCTTCAGCTCATCTAAAGTTTCTGTTTGCATACCAATTAGAGCCCTCTGGTATTCTGGGTGCATTAACCTTTTTATCAATGCAACCTTTGTTCATCAGGAGTCAAATCACCTATGCGTTGGTAATAATCTAGTATGATTCGAATGAAAGTAGACAGTGGTTCATTCGTCCCTTGGTATCGGCCATCAAGCTCACGCTTCAAGTCCTCTTTGTAGCGATTGCTTGTAATTCATTTCTCAAACGCCGTTTAAATTCATTCCAATTTTGGAATGGAGGTTCATGGCGATACAGTTGTATGCATCACCTACGAGGGACAATGGGATGACATGCATTAGCATGTCCTCATTTGAATAGGCTACTACGGCTGTACTTTTCAAGCTCAAGCAAAAAAATCGTAGGGTGTTTTACATCCATAGAACCAGCATATGTTGAATCTTAATATCGCTGGTTTTTAAGTGGTGTGTTTTGGTTGTTGCTGGATCCCAGGAGGAACCACTCTCCTGTGTCCATGCACTTGCTGTGGGTGGTATTGGAGGTGGCGACTGCCTGTGGCTGGGCATTAACACCTACACCCGCAGCGCAATCTATCCATTGCTGCTATAATAGCCTCACGAATACCTTGTAAGCCTTGCATAGATTCATTTATGTTGTCGATCCATGTTGATTTTGAGCATTTGTAATGCCATCATATTTTCAACGTTTTCACGCAAATTGTCAGCTGAATTCCAACCAACGGTGGTTGTCGAGGCGGTTGACCTGCCTCAACGTACGGTGGTGGAGGGCTATTTTGCTGGTTGCCTCCTACCCCTAACCTTTCTGGCTATGTGAACAGCACCAGCTCCCGCAAAGGGGCGGCTGCCTCTCCACCCGCGTCTGCAAGCGGGCGCGCAGCTCTACGTCTATTAGCTGCCATTGTTAAATTACAAGTTAATTACTGACCAACTTGTGTATCCTGCAGGATCGCCAATTTTGTAAGGATGAAGTGTTGGTGAAAAATGCTTTTATGCAATTTCCCTTAATTTATGCTTTAAGTGTATGCATCAACCTTACTGGTTCTTTTGCTACACAATGATCGAAGATCATGCATTTATGGGCAATTGGTCAGTATGAGAAATAAGGTTTTTAGGAAACAAAGATTTAGGTTTTATACTCTACTAAGGTATAGAGTAGTCAGGGAATTCGGTTTCTGAACGTCTCGCGAGAGGAAATCAGAAACTGATAACTTTTCTGGGAAACCTCAGAAAAGACACGCGTTCAAGGAGCTTGTGCAACTTGAGCAGAGTAACAGAACAAAACAAGACTGTGGCTAGCTTCTCCTCGAAGCTATTTATACTTCCGCAAATACACGGTTGTATATATAAAAAGAACTCCAGTCAGGTATTTCCTTCCGACTAGGCATGACTTATTTAGCATAAGTTGTAAAAAGTAGATCATGCATCTGCTTGCATAAACATAAGCAGACACGAAATATATTCCTGACAACATATGCATCTAAAAATATCTGTAAGCTCGTTTCGTATGGTGGAAGCTCATTGATTGTCCTATTTAATAAATGATCATGAGAAAAATTATTGCTCCCAAGTCTCAATGGGCAAGCTTATACTCGTGAGCGTAGTTTTTAGGCAAAAGTAAAAGCGTATATGTGTACGTAGTATGTAAGCCTTAAGCATTTCAAACCTAGTTATAGACTGGGATTGTGAGCATTATTATTACTGACTTAGCAAAAGTGTAATGCGAACGTGCTCTTTCTAAAAGAATGTGTATAAAGTTGTAAGAAAGGGCATATCAATTGGATTCGATGACGAAGTTTCGTTGGATTTTTTGGTTCAACCGATTAAAAAGAGAGATTTATGTAATATTCAGTCTATATTGCTGAGATCATGAACATACAAAGAAAGGGTTGCATGCTCCAGTGGCTTCCAAAAGCCACATTACATACACCATCCATCGGGGCGCATAATGGTATGTCAGCCCTCCTTTTTAAGCACTGCAATCTATTATTGTATATATATTGATATTCGGTATTATTATTCACTCATTCTCTACGAGTTACTTGTTGTTTATGAGAACTTGATCCGATCCAGGCTCATGTGTCCTGGGGACACAAATGCAAATTTATATTCCCTCTTTCGCTCATACTTGTAATACGCTTCTACAGTGGAAGTTGGGGGAATTGTTAGTGCAAATGAGATGGAGAGCGACGATGAGTGATTATGTCTCTACGAGCGACACTGTTTAGACATGACGCGGTTGGTCCTTATGATTTATCAGGTTTGAAATCAGTATGAATAAACTATTTGCATGTTGAACAAGGCCACGTTTCACATAATCATGGATTGTGATTATGTTGATCATTATAAACTATTATTGTGTGAACAAAGCGCATGTACAAAACGTCGCATATGAGAGAAAAGTGAACGTCACGGTATTTTCATTTGGTGAAAGGTGCTCCCGTTTTAAAAAAAATTTATATCAAGAGAGTTAGTTACATGATATGCGGGTTTTTGTTCCTCTTTTCTCTGGGATTACATGGAAAAATGCAAGTTTTAAAGTCTTTACCCTTTCCCCTCTTTTGTGCATCATGCGCCGTACCTTGTGTCGCTTTACTGTCCTCTGCTCTCAGAGAGTATTTGTGAAATGTCATTCTCTCGATTCTAGTTATTGTTCCTTTGTACAAAGTTTTGTAAGGATCATGTATTCACCTACCGATTTTTATTTATTTTGAATAGAGATTCGGGTAACATAAAAACTGAGCGTACATACATACATGCATGGGGTTCTCACAACAAACTTTTATGTGACATCATTATCCGAAAATGGAACCCTCTCATGATTTCCCTAACATTTGTGGTATCACTCACATGAACGTGAGTGCAGTATCATGAGCAGGGTTCCATTTTCGGAAATGATGTCATATAAAAGGTTTTTGTGAGAACCCATGCATGTATGTATGTACGCTCAGTTTTTTATGTTACCCGAATCTCTATTCAAAATAAATAAAAAATCGGTAGCGTGAATACATGATCCTTACAAAAACTTTGTTACAAAGGAACAATAACTAGAATCGAGAGAATGACATTTCACAAATACTCTCTGAGAGCAGAGCGACAGTAAGCGACACAAGTACGGCGCATGATGCACAAAAGAGGGAAAGGTAAAGACTTTAAAACTTGCATTTTGCCATGTAATCCCAGAGAAAAGAGGAACAAAAACCCGCATATCATGTAACTAACTCTCTGATATAAATTTTTTTAAAACGGGAGCACCTGTTCACCAAATGAAAAATACCGTGACGTTCACTTTCTCTCATATGCGACGTTTTGTACATGCGCTTTGTTCACACAATAATAGTTTATAATGATCAACATAATCACAATCCATGATTATGTGAAAACGTGGCCTTGTTCAACATGCAAATAGTTTATTCATACTGATTTCAAACCTGATAAATCATCAGCGACCAACCGCGTCATGTCTAAACAGTGTCGCTCGTAGAGACATAATCACTCATCGTCGCTCTCCATCTCATTTGCACTAACAATTCCCCAACTTCCACTGTAGAAGCGTATTACAAGTATGAGCGAAAGAGGAATATAAATTGCCATTGTGTCCCCAGGACACATGAGCCTGGATCGGATCAAGTTCTCATAAACAACAAGTAACTCGTAGAGAATGACGTGAATAATAATACCGAATATCAATATATATACAATAATAGATTGCAGTGCTTAAAAAAGGAGGGCTGACATACCATTATGCGCCCCGATGGATGGTGTATGTAATGTGCTTTTGGAAGCCACTGGAGCATGCAACCCTTTCTTGTATGTTCATGATCTCAGCAATATAGACTGAATATTACATAAATCTCTCTTTTTAATCGGTTGAACCAAAAAATCCAACGAAACTCGTCATCGAATCCAATTGATATGCCCCTTTCTTACAACTTTATACACATTCTTTTAGAAAGAGCACGTTCGCATTACACTTTTGCCTA
This sequence comes from Orchesella cincta, assembly GCA_001718145.1. Lineage (NCBI taxonomy): Eukaryota > Metazoa > Arthropoda > Collembola > Entomobryomorpha > Orchesellidae > Orchesella > Orchesella cincta. The sequence goes on from LJIJ01005178.1 coordinate 4,098, forward strand.
AGTCAGTAATAATAATGCTCACAATCCCAGTCTATAACTAGCGTTGAAATGCTTAAGCTTACATACTACGTACACATATACGCTTTTACTTTGCCTAAAAACTACGCTCACGAGTATAAGCTTGCCCATTGAGACTTGGGAGCAATAATTTTCTCTCATGATCATTTATTAAATAGGACAATCAATGAGCTTCCACCATACGAAACGAGCTACAGAATTTTAGATGCATATGTTGTCAGGAATATATTCGTGTCTGCTTATGTTTATGCAAGCCAGATGCATGATCTACTTTTTACAACTTATGCTAAATAAGTCATGCCCAGTCGGAAGGAAATACCTGACTGGAGTTCTTTTTATATATACAACCGTGTATTGCGGAAGTATAAATAGCTTCGAAGGAGAAGCTAGCCACAGTCTTTTTTTTCTGTTACTCTGCTCAAGTTGCACAAGCTCCTTGAACGCGTATCTTTTCTGAGGTTTCCCAGAAAAGTTATCAGTTTCTGATTTCCTCTCGCGAGACGTTCAGAAACCGAATTCCCTGACTACTCTATACCTTAGTAGAGTATAAAACCTAAATCTTTGTTTCCTAAAAAACCTTATTTCTCATACTGACCAATTGCCCATAAATGCATGATCTTCGATCATTGTGTAGCAAAAGAACCCAGTAAGGTTGACGCATAACACTTAAAGCATAAATTAAGGGAAATTGCATAAAAGCATTTTTCACCAACACTTCATCCTTACAAAATTGGCGATCCTGCCAGGATACACAAGTTGGTCAGTAATTAACTTGTAATTTAAACAATGGCAGCTAATAGACGTAGAGCTGCGCGGCCGCTTGCAGACGCGGGTGGAGAGGAGCCGCCCTTTGCGGGAGCTGGTGCTGTTCACCATAGCCCAGAAAGGTTAGTGGTAGGAGGCAACCAGCAAAATAGCCCTCCACCACCGTACGTTGAGGCAGGTCAACCGCCTCGACAACCACCGTTGGTTGGAATTCAGCATGACAATTTGCGTGAAAACGTTGAAAATATGATGGCATTACAAAATGCTCAAATAATCAACATGGATCGACAACATAATGAATCTATGCAAGGCTTACAAGGTATTCGTGAGGCTATTATAGCAGCAATGGATAGATTCGCTGCGGGTGTAGGTGTTAATGCCCAGCCACAGGCAGTCCCACCTCCAATACCACACCACCACAAGTGCATGGCACAGGAGAGTGGTTCCTCCTGGGATCCAGCAACAACCAAAAACACACCACTTAAAAACCAGCGATATTAAGATTCCAACATATGCTGGTTCTATGGATGTAAAAACACCCTACGATTTTTGCTTGAGCTTGAAAAGTACCAAGCCGTAGTAGCCTATTCAAATGAGGACATGCTAATGCATGTCATCCCATTGTCCCTCGTAGGTGATGCATACAACTGGTATCGCCATGAACCTCCATTCCAAAATTGGAATGAATTTAAACGGCGTTTGAGAAATGAATTCCAAGCAATCGGCTACAAAGAGGACTTGAAGCGTGAGCTTGATGGCCGATACCAAGGGACGAATGAACCACTGTCTACTTTCATTCGAATCATACTAGATTATTACCAACGCATAGGTGATTTGACTCCTGATGAAACAAAGGTTGCATTGATAAAAAGGTTAATGCACCCAGAATACCAAAGGGCTCTAATTGGTATGCAAACAGAAACTTTAGATGAGCTGAAGCAAGCAGCACATAGAGCCCAGGAAATGATAAAAAATTATCGTTTGTACAAGTTACCACCTGTAAGCGGGAGTCTGGAACCGTCCCTTGCCTGGAATCCTATTTCACAAACAAGCAAACCGGCTCCTCAAAGTTTTTCATATCACAATATTGGCAACTACTGTCATACAAGACACTGACGTTGTCCCACCCAAGTTACATTCTGCGGCAGTAGATCCATATGCATATTTTCATGGAAAACTGCCTAAAAAGGAAGTGCGCATGCAAAGTCCAATAAGACAAAGTAGGTCGCCTTCCCCGTCTCCAAATAGAAACAGTCGCACTTCTAGAGAAAATTCCCCTGCTCGAAGTTAGTGGACTCTGTTACCGTTGCAATTCCGATAAACATTTCATTCGGGATTGTCCAATGCCCTCAACGCCTTTGCCTAATGCTCCGTCTCCAAAAGTGTCACTATTCACAGACACGTTGAACGAAGTAGACACAATCTGCTTAGCACATAAGGATAAAAGTCCTTTCATTTCAGTAAATTTGTTGGGCAAAGAATATCCTGCCTTTCTCGACACTGGCAGTTCCATCTCCGTCATTGGAGATGATGTCATATCAGACATAAAGCGCCGTGGAGTTAAATGCAAGCAAGAAGACAAAACTATAAAATTTCTGAAAGGTAACTTTGTCTTAAAACAGTCGGTGCTACTTAATGTAGATTACAAAGTCGGGATGAAAAAGCATAGGTTTTATCTAGCACCAGCAACGATAAATACTGTTTTGCTTGGAAGAGACTTTATTGGGCCAACCATGATAGCAGTTCATATTGGTCAGGGGGGATACACAGTGGGGTCCGAAATCAAAGAAGTCATACCTTTTTTGCGCACCTCATCTCCCTTCCTAGCCTCTTTCCAAGCATTAGAAAAAGAGGAAGATGATCATATTTTAATGTACGAATATGAATATCCGGCTCAAGTACTCGCTACTTGGGATCATGTAAATGATGACATAAATACAAACAAACAATGTGTACAAGAAGAATCATTGTTTCCTTGTACAGAATATGAGAAAATTAAAGTACCTGCATCTTTAACAGTTAGCCAGAAAACAGAACTCAAAGATTTGCTTTCTGAGTTTTTGCCTATGTTTACAAAGGCTCCTGGCTTATGTACTTTATACAAGCACACCATAAATACCGGTACGCATTCTCCACTTTCCACAACATTACGTCCAATGTCTGTAGGCAGCGGAATATATTTGATGAGTCCTTCCAAGAGCTAATCAAATATGACATAATCGAACCTAGCAATAGCCCATGGTCAGCTAATGCCTTTATTGTTCCAAAGAAAGACGGAACTCTCCGACCAGTGATTGACTATAAACCAATCAACAAAATAACGGTCCCGGATTCCTATCCCATTCCACGAATAGATGATATGCTAGCTTTGCTAGCTCCGTGTTCCTTCTTTTCATGCTTTGACCTCGCGAAAGGTTATTTTCAGATTGCAATGAGCGAGGAAGATAAACCCAAAACCGCATTCGTATGTCATAAGGGTTTACACCACTATAAAAGGATGCCTATGGGACTGACTAATGCCCCACAGACATTTCAACGCACCGTAGATAGGGTGCTTGGCAAATTAAAATATACTTGCTGTGCTGTATATTTCGATGACATTTGCGTTTTTAGCAAATCATTTGAGGATCATTTGCTTAACATACGTCAAGTGCTGACGGCGATCAAAGATGCTGGCTTCACCATACACCCAGGAAAAGTTCAGTTATGCAGAAACCATTTCAGCTATCTGGGATTTGTAGTCGAGCCAGGCAAATGCATGCCTGATCCAGAGAAAGTGAAATGCTTACGTGAATATCCAACTCCTCAAAAGCCGAAAGACATACAAAGATTTCTCGGCTTTGTTGGGTTTTACTCACGATTTATACCTGACTACGCTAAACATGCTAGTCCCATGCATAAGCTCGTTCGAAAAGGTGTAAAATTTGTATGGAATGAAGAAGCAAACAAAGGTTTTACGACTTTAAAAAATTCCCTGTCTGATTATACCATGCTGTACTTGCCTAATATGGAGCATGAGTTCATAATACAGACGGATGCATCGGATTTCTGCATTGGTGCAATACTTCTGCAGGAAACAGATGGAATAAGGCATCCAGTCTGGTTTGCTAGCCGAACATTGCGATCGGCAGAAACCAGATATGCTACTGTTGAAAAGGAGATACTTGCTGTTATCTGGGCCATAGAAAAATTTAAAGGGTTTATTGAATACAGCCACTTTGTTGTTGAAACCGATCACCAATGCATTTCATGGTTGAATCGGCTAAAAGACCCTGCCGGTCGACTTGCCCGATGGTTCATGAAATTGCAAATGTATAAATTTACAATTCGCTATCGCAGTGGCACTAGCAAGGAAATGAAAGGTCCTGATGCGTTGAGCAGAATACCACATCTACTCTTGAATGTTGAATCGTCCGGGTCAATAACCCGAAAGGAGTTAATTGATTCACAAGATTCAGACACCTATTTACAAGAGCTTAAAAAATGCATTCTTGGCGAAACCGACGGTATTAGAGATGCTGTGAAACTAGAAGCAAAAAGGTGTGCTTTGACAGATGACAATATGCTAATGCGCTTTGTAGGATGCAAAAGCAAGCCATGGGAAGATGAACGAATGCACTGGCGTGTGTATATTCCTTCTTCACTGACACATAACATAATACGCATATTTCACGACGAAAGTCTTTCAGGCCACGGTGGCATACGAAAGACTTTTACACGCGTAGAAGAACGGGTCTACTGGAAAAATATGAGACAGGCAGTGCAAAAGTATATTAAGCATTGTCAGGTTTGCCAAGCATCAAAAGCTGCAAAACTTCCTCCAGTACCTGCATCAGGTTTTCATGCAGAAGGTCCATGGGATCTTGTAACGGTAGATCTTATGGGACCGTATAGTAAAGGTGTGAAGCAACATACTCACATACTTCTGCTAGTAGACTATTTTACTAGATGGACAGAAGTTATTCCATTGCGCAGTACAAAATCAGAAACAATAATTGAAAAATTATGGCTTATATTTTGCCGATGGGGACTGCCTAGAACCATTTTATCGGATAATGGAACGCAGTTTACCTCAAAGCAGTATGGTAGTTGGTGTGAAGGTTTAGGAATAACCCCATTTTATATATCCGCATACCATCCACAAGCCAATCTTACAGAAAGGTACTGCCAAACCATAAAGAATATGATAATTTGTTCAATCGAGCGTAGCAGGGACTGGGATAAAAACCTTCCAGAATTGGAATTTGCATTGAGGTCTGGCTTAAGTGTTGCACACGGTTATTCACCTGCCTATGCAAATTTGGGAAGAGAACTACGAACTCCCTTTGATAACTTAGTCAAACTAGAGCTATCGTCGTTTGCTAATGTCAAAAATGTTGGGAAAAGGTTGAGCACAATTCACAATATAATAAGAGATAATGCTGAGATGAGTCAGTCCAAAAATTTGGGCTACTATAACACAAGAGCAAAGCCTAGAAATTATAAAAAAGGCGATCTCGTGTGGGTCAAAACTCATTTTCTTTCCGACGCTAGTCGAGGCATCACAGCATCTTTACTTAAGAAACGCGAAGGTCCGTACTTGGTAAGTTCCGCAGTTTCTAGTAACTCTTACAACCTAAAATCCATTGATTCGGGGGCAAAAATAAATAAGGTTCACGCCAATGAATTGTCTCCTTACTTTTTGCCTCTAAGTAATAATGGAGAACCAAATCGAACCCAAGATGACTTGGCCACAGCAGTCGATCAATCCAATATACATCCCGATGATGTTGCCCCCCGGAATGATGCCACAACCCGGAATGATGCACCCACAAAGCATGATGCATCCCTGGGCTCCGCATTGGAATCCCAAACCCAAAAAGAAGCTCTCGGAAGCAGCTCTAAGAAGAATCCAGGCACGAACTGCCAACTTCAAGGCAAAAAAGGAGCAGCAGCATAGGGGAAAAGCAGACACCCCTCGAGGTGGAGATAAAGCTTCGTCCACTCCACCGATTGTAAATAATTCTAAAAAGCCATTTGAGAAGCCAGTTGACAAACTAGTTACGAAAAAAGTGGTCATTTTTGCAGAAGCAAGTACCCAAACAGACCCAGTTATTTGTTTGGATGTAAATACCCCGGATGCAAGGCGAATTGTCATTCGGGAAGAAAAGCAACTACAAAAGGCAAAGGAAGCAGAGAGTTTACGTCAACGCACTGAAAAGTGTGTTCAAGAGCATGAGAAGAAGCGAGAGCACGAAATTCAGAAGGCTCGGCAGTTAATGGCTGCTGAAAATAAAGTTACTTCGCCTCGCAACTCTAGACCAAAAATGCGTTCAGTGGTGCACGCAGTTTTGCTGACAAACCCGCCCCAGCAGATTTCTCCAAACCTGCCTGTCGGAGAGTTCAAGGAAATGTCTATCCACCCTAATCAACCTACTGATGAGTTCGAGAAACCACCTACACCAGATATCATGAAACCACCCCCAACCCCGGGAAAAGCAGAAGAGGAGGAGGAGCTGCTGCTCTCAGATTGTGAAATGCAGTGCGAATAAATTACTAATTCAAAAATACATTTCGATGAAAAGTGAAAGTGAATAGTCTCATTATATAAGTATAAAAATCAGATGTACATGCGTTTTGTCCTTGGTTTGATGTGGGTTAATTGAATAAATCCTTACGTATTTATTAAATTAGGGGAAAGGAGTTGTCAGGAATATATTTCGTGTCTGCTTATGTTTATGCAAGCAGATGGCTGATCTACGTTTTACAACTTATGCTAAATAAGTCATGCCTAGTCGGAAGGAAATACCTGACTGGAGTTCTTTTTTATATATACAACCGTGTATTTGCGGAAGCTATAAATAGCTTCGAAGGAGAAGCTAGCCACAGTCTGTTTTTGTTCTGTTACTCTGCTCAGTTGCACAAGCTCCTTGAACGCGTGTCTTCTTTTCTGAGGGTTTCCCAGAAAAGTTATCAGTTTCTGATTTCCTCTCGCGAGACGTTCAGAAACCGAATTCCCTGACTATCCTCTATACTTTAGTAGAGTATAAAACCTATATCTTGTTTTCCTAAAAAAACCGCTTATTTATTCATCACTGACAATCTGCCATAAATGCATGGATCTATCGATCATTGGTACAAAAAAAACCCAGTAAGGCTGCGCATAAAACTTCAAGCAAAATTAAGGGAAATTGCAATAAAAGCATTTTCCAGAACCCTTCATCCTTACATTTGTGAAATCGAAATCTTCCAGATGTTTTCCACGCAATTCCGAAAACGTCAGATGGACGAGAAATGTGCAAAAACTGTTTGTGATTTATTACTAATGTTCTCTCATACTGTTAATGCGATTTAGAAAGTCTTTGCTTTTTGGCCAAAGGTCTGATCCAGAAATATTCCCAAATATTGTAATAACAGGTGAATTTTGTTAGTATTTTTGTTGCTCCTGCCCAAGTTTGGGATTCTTAACAAACTTCTCTTTAAGTCTATTCCGTCAAGCAACAAGACTCTACTCTAAACGATCAGCTTGATTTTTCTATTGGACATACAATTTCCAACATGCTAGAACTGTCGCTGGCCAGTTTGTACTTCGAAAACTGAACTCTGTTAAGAAGTTTTGATGACGATCTGCATTCAACCGTTCCCGGTATGTGAGTGTTTGTGGACCGATAAACGAAATGAATAACTTTCCTTTCCGAAATCTGCTCGCCGATTGGGGCGCATAACTTAAAAGTGTGTTAGAAATGCAGTCAGGTTCAATATACCGATTTGGAGTTTTTGCTTTTTGCAACAAACTGGTCAAACATTGATTTCCTTCAGAGCGCATACAATAGAATATGTACCACTGACTTCTGGTTGCGTCAGGACTTTTCTCTTCCGTTTCTAATATTTTTCTGCTTCTGTCGAAACCCGATCAAAAGTGTGTAAAGAGGCCACTGATTAAGTTCTCTCTTATCAGATAGGGGCGATCCAAAGGCACCAGTGCTTATTTTCTAAATCGATTGGAACCAAAAAAAAAAAACATAAAACTTATTTTGACGATAGCCTAAGAATTCTTTCTATCAAAATTTCCAGTCCGTTGGAACTTTTCTCGGCGCGATATGCCCTGTTGTATAGTATTTCCCAAGATTCGGAAATTCCGAGTGTGTCAACATCCTGAGAAATTACGTGGACATGACACCGCCTTATGCAAGTATTTTTCAAGTAAATTTATTAAAGCCTCATAAATTATTACACTGCGGAAAAGGTTATCTTTGTTTGACCGGATTCTCTCCTGATGAGTCGCAGTGTGTGGCATTTCTACTGACGTGTCATGAATTTGCTGAAACTTATGGCAAATCAGTAGGCAATTATAAGTATATACAAAATGATCTTATTTGAGCTAGTCGATTATACGTTTTTAGGAAATGATAGTCTTTCATAACTGCCCACAATTCGAAGGAATTTGAACGTTAAAAGCTGACGTGATCAAACTATAATGATTTTGACTGAATACAAATTGAAATGGTCATATGTGGGTTTCACATTACAATGGTTAATTTGAGTAATGTACCTCAAGGCCGTTGGCCCACGCCACCCAATGTCTTACCGTCAGTTCAAAGGTTGGTGTTCTTAGAAAAATCATCATCAATAAATTTTT
>LJIJ01005179.1:0-12497 GCA_001718145.1 Orchesella cincta
TTTTCAAAGCTAATAAATTTCACTTAAAGGTGGCCTAAAATTTTTTTAGCGTGATTACTACATTAATTTTACAAAACGTACTAATAATTTAGAGCAAATTATAAGAAGAATTGCTTTGAAATAAAAATGTGTAAATTTTTGGGGTTAGGGATTTTAAAACGTTAAGCAGCTAAAAAAGTATCGCCGCGCGCGCGGATTGAGGCGACGCATATATCAAAATGTTCGTTAAAGAGTCCTTTATTCAAGTACTATCACAAATCCTTGCAAACTCTTTCTGTATGAAGCCTTTTTAATTTTCGAGAAAAAAGTTGACAGATCTGCATCATAGTGCGATGTTATAAAGCATGTTTAGCGGTTTGTGACCCAAATTTTGAAAACTCAAATAGGACACTGCATGGGAAAGGGGCATTTTAAAAAGTTATAATTATCATATATCTGGAACTGGGACTTATGTCTCAAATAAAATATATGATTTATAAATGTTTCATTTGCATTTGTGGAATTTTTTCAAGTGGATATCGGATTCGTATTTTATGGTTTAATTTTCACAAATAAAATTGCTTACTATTTGTTTAAAACGTTATGTAAAAATTAGCAAACGAAAGTTTCAACATATTATTATAAAAAAGTTCTTCATTTCATAAAAAGTCAGATACATGTTCCAATACAACTTCAATAAGATGTTCTTTGTTCAATTGTATCGACGCAAATTATACGGAAGCAAACACCCTAGAATGCATCATGTATAGACGCAAAGTTCCCCGGACGAATATAGCACGGGACGCGAATTTCCTAGAACGCATATAGTGCGAGATGCAAATGACACATGACGCAAGTATGATGGGACGCAAGTACCCGGTTACCGCTACCAATAGTTTTTTAGTAGTAGTTTTAGTAGTTTTGGTAGTTTTTTAGGCTGCTTTTTACAACTGTATTATAAAATCATGCAGAAAAATAGTTTTGCACTGACATTACTGTAGAAATTAGTCAAATTTTAATATTTCATAAATTACTTCATCACTCAACATGCAATTTTAAAACACCTGTCTTTAAAGTCAAAATTAATTAATTTAGAGGTTTACGGTGTCTACAATTAAAAATACATTCCGATTTTCCCATTATTCGTTAGATATCACTACCAAGCTTGTCATCGGCGTAGCAGCCAAAAAATTCCAGGGAGGACAAATGTCTTTAAAATATGAAAAATTGACCACTTTAAGACATTTTTATTATATTCAAGCAAATTATTAAAATTTTTACAGTTGACATCAGTTTTCAGTGATTTCCTGCCTGTCCAATAGAATGCTACGCCCATGACGCTTGTGAATGTTTAAATAATCAATAACTACCGAGCCACCGGCTACCCACTACATACAAAAAGAAAGGCTACCAGGCTACCGGTAGCATGGTGGTGGGTGGCTGGGTAGCCCAACTTGCCACCGGCACCTGAACTTCTCTGGAACACAATCACTGATTAAATGTTTCTGTGATTTATCACTCGAATCTTATCACGATGAATTTTTCTAAGGGCCATATTCGTAATGATCTTTTGACATATCAATCGAAAGATACTTCGTGGTAGATTTCATTTATGACATTCACGTCAATGATTACGTAATAATGCGTCCTAATAGTATTTTCGTTACATCTCAACTTGCCTGGTTTTGTAATATGCATATTATGTTCCGTTGCACAATAATGAACCTAATATGAGGGTAATGTTTTGAGTCGCTGTACAAATGAATGGATTTCTTCTTAATTGTTTAATATTTTTAAGAAAAAGTAATGAATTAATGTTTGTTGCACCTATTAGCATGAAACTTGGTACACATTTGCAACTCATAAGAGCTAATATTTCTGTTTAATTAGCTTAATATTTTAAAGTTTCGAATCTAAATCCTGCTGAAAATGTCATATGTCTCGTTTCAACAGCATATTTGTCATAAAGTTAAAATGAAATAGAACGTTTTTCAAAAAGTACTTGGCCATCCTATACATGATAGACCTTTAATGTTGCTCTTAATTGATAGATTAGCTAATTAAACAGAAATAATTAAATAAAAGCTAATTAAACAGAAATAATTAAAAAAAGCTAATTAAACAGAAATAATTAAAAAAAGCTAATTAACAGAATATAATTAAATAAAAAGCTAATTAAACAGAAATAATTAAATAAAAGCTAATTAAACAGAAATAATTAAATAAAAGCTAATTAAACAGAAATAATTAAATAAAAGCTAATTAAACAGAAATAATTAAAAAAAGCTAATTAAACAGAAATAATTAATTAATTAAATAAAATAATTAAATAAAAGCTAATTAAACAGAAATAATTAAATAAAAGCTAATTAAACAGAAATAATTAAAAAAAGCTTAATTAAACAGAAATAATAAAAAAGCTAATTAACAGAAATAATTAAATAAAAAGCTATTAAACAGAAATAATTAAATAATATTAAACAGAATAATTAAATAAAAATTAAACAAAATAATTAAATAAAAGCTAATTAAACAGAAATAATTAATAAAAAGCTAATTAAACAGAATAATTAAATAAAAGTAATTAAAAAATAATTAAATAAAAGCTAATTAAACAGAAATAATTAAATAAAAGCTAATTAAACAGAAATAATTAAATAAAAGCTAATAAACAGAAATAATTAAATTAAAACAGAATTAATAAATAAAAGCTAATTAAACAGAAATAATTAAAAAAAGCTAATTAAACAGAAATAATTAAATAAAAGCTAATTAAACAGAAATAATTAAATAAAAGCTAATTAAACGGAAATAATTAAATAAAAGCTAATTAAACAGAAATAATTAAATAAAGGCCTTTTAAACAGAATTAATTAAATAAAAGCTAATTAAACGGAAATATTAAATAAAAGGCTAATTAAAGCAGAAATAATTAAATAAAAGCTAATTAAACAGAATAATTAAATAAAAGCTAATTAAACAGAAATAATTAGATAAAAGCTAATTAAACAGAAATAACTAATAAAAGCTAATTAAACAGAAATAATTAAATAAAAGCTAATTAAACAGAATTAATTAAATAAAAGCTAATTAAACGGAAATAATTAAATAAAAGCTAATTAAACGGAAATAATTAAATAAAAGCTAATTAAACAGAATTAATTAAATAAAAGCTAATTAAACGGAAATAATTAAATAAAAGCTAATTAAAGCGGAAATAATTAAATAAAAGCTATTAAACAGAATAATTAAATAAAAGCTATTAAACAGAAATATTAAATAAAAGTAATTAACAGAAATAATTAAATAAAAGCTAATTAAACAGAAATAATTAAAAAAACGCTAATTAAACAGAATAAATTAAAAGCTAATTACAGAAATAATTAAATAAAACCTAATTAAACAGAAATAATTAAATAAAACCTAATTAAACAGAAACATATATATCAGGAGCAGAGTAGGAGTAGTTATCAACAGTGCGCCAAGTTTCATTATAATAGATGAACCAAAGAAATGTTTATTAACTGTTCTTAATAACATTAAAGATTCGAACGAAATTATATTTGTACAGCGATTCAAAATATTATCGACGTATTTGAATTATAGGTATGTGTGTGTATCTTTATTATTATCAATCAGAATTTAATGCAAAAAATAAACCAGGCAAACCGAGATGTAATGAAATGCCATTAGGACGAATAATTACGTAATTCTTAACGTGAGCTTCATAAATAAAATGTACCGTAATCCTATCCGTAAGATCATCATATATATAACGACACCATTTCAAAAAATAGAGTTGCTTTGGTGAAGTTTTGATTTTTGACGTAGAAAATATGCATTACTTCATTAGAATCGGGAAGCTTTCGCGATAAGTGTAATCCCTTTGATTTTGTCTACAAAAATATATCCTATTCATTTTTGCATGGTAATATGGTCAATTTATGTGATTTTGCATAATATTTCCATCAGTTTATGTCCCTCCTGAAGGAAACTGAAAGGGTACATAAGGCCACTGTATATGTTTATGAAATGTGAAAGAGTCACAATCGAGGCAAAAGACATTGATTTTTAATTAAAACGCATAACTAAAGTTCCACGCACCAAAAATAATAGAACGCAAAGAAAAATAATAGAATTTCAATATTTTTAATAGACTAAATTCAAAAGTAGATGAGTTTAGTTAACACTGGAACTTTAAATTTTTTACGCAGAAAAACTTGCAATACATCATTAGAATTGGGAAACGTTGCGCAACAAGAAATATCTGTTTGGTTTTGTTCACAACAAACAGATACTGTTCATTTGTGGCATGGTATAATGGCCAATTTATTAGATTTGTATATTTCGCTGCAAGGCCGATCCAGGCTTTTCCCGATATATTTGTAAATACTTCATGAAAGCATACATATTGTTTCAACCTATATCATGGGGAAAGGCACGTCCCCAGGCTGCTAAGTGCTAAGTGTCATAAGTGCTAATGTCCGTAAGTGCTTAAGTCCGTAAGGGCTAATGTAAATACCTTAAGATTCTAGTATTTATAAGTGCTAAGCGCCTAGACCATCCTCTAGAACGTTCGAAATTTGTCATTAATTTTTTATGTAGATATAATGTAATATTTTTTATGAACATATAGAGATATAATTATGTAATGCCTAAGAATTTAAATTACAATTAAACGTTGCTAAATGACAGTAATATAGAAAGAAGTTGGAAGTAGTTGATAAATACAATTTGTCATGCCATAAAACCAAGCGTCACATTGCCATATAAATTATTCCGCGAACAATTGTTAAATATTTAATGTTGAACATGAATATTAATTACGGTAGCACAATACCACTATAGTCGTCACAGTATCCACAAGATCTTGGGCAGAAAGCTTTCATATATCCTGGATCAGATTTGCACCGTCCCAACCACACAGCAAGTGGGCAGTTGTTCAGTAAGTCATAACAATTGTCGCCTGTAAAATGTTTACGTAGATTTATATAATTTGCATAATTTTACACGTTCATATAATGAATAAGTATTTTCATGAAGCGTATAATCTACGTTAACATTTTGACATTACGATGTTTACTTGCATAAATTACGTTCTCAGAACGTTCCAAAAAATAAATCAATTGAAGTTGCTTATTTCACTACAAAATTATGACTTTAAAATGACGGTAAAATATTAAAATTTAAACGAGCATTCAAGTTCAATTCTTTCCATTTATTCAATGGTTTATGTTGCAAAGGTGCAGTGAAATTGTATTTTTATCATTTTAAGCCACAATTTATTTGATCTTCTAGCTTGCAGGCACTAATGTGATCAATGAAGTCTGTTTAGCTAATTTACACATAATATAACATTTAGTGGTGTGGTTTTCAAGTATGTAATTACACTTTTACTCTACATGTAGCTACATCTCTCTAGTTGTCACGTATCTTTCAGTAGCGGTACGTCAATTCGTGAGCCGCATCACATTGTCGTCAAGGAATCAATTTAATATTACACACTCCATCAAAATCAGTCAATTTCCATGCGTAAACAATTCAACGATGAAAGAATATAACATCCGAGCAGAACGATTTGTCTAATACCTGCATATTTTAGTTGGGAAAGGTGAGAAATGCGTTTGTGTGGGTCACCCACAGCGTTTACGACAAATAATGTTTGCTAAAAAAATCCTTAACTCCCACCAGTCCCAGAAGTGGGAAAATGTGTAGTCATCCTTTGAGGGAAAATCATAGAAACTTCATGGGATCTCCCGTAATATAATGTATGTGACAATGCCTTTTTTGACCAATGGACCGAAAGTGGATATGCGCATATTCCACGCACACTTGACGTATGCTCTCCAGAGTACATTAGAAAGAATATGGGCGGAAATGCAGATTGAGCATGTGCTTAAATCTATTCCATCTGCACACACCACACAGCACACCATCTGGAAAGCAGCGCTTGTTGAGATTAGTTAAGATTTTCTCAGTTGTAGTTTTTGAGGGGCCATGGGAAAGTGTTGGTACTATTTCAACAAAATGGTTAAATGCAGCAAAAACTGAGTGGATGTGGCCTGTAAAGGATATTCCAAAAGAATTAAAAACCACAAGGATCCTGAGAAAAGTTGGAACTCTTATCCAGTTCGTGTCATATCTAAGAGCCGATTAGTAAATAATATTCCTTGTATTTGCTACATAATATTTTCTACCTTTGTGCTTCTTGTACTTTAATGGGATACAATTTGAATTTCAGATGATAAGTGTAAAGCTCTGACACCGGAGAAACGCGCAGAAGTTACTTCAAGCCTGGAAACTACGGACACGGAACTAAAGAAAACGGAACAAGTAGCGAAAAAACAACCAATGAAGCCTGGTTCTAGTTCGAGATATTAGTAGTAATGAACCCAGATCATATGACTCGTAATTTAGCCTCACCCCTTCAATGATATCGCTAGTTGCTACGTCGGAGGATGAAGTTGAAGATCATGTCGGAGAAGCAGTTTTATTAAGTGAGTATTTTAGTTTATTGGATTATTGTGTTATGCAAACTGTGATACGATGTGTGTCAGTAATTATAAAGATTAACTATTTTAACAGATAACCTGGCTTCAGCTACGGAAGACACAACTGCTCAAAGTGAACCTCAAAACAATCAACCGAAATTTCCTTCCAGTGTTGCTCAGGTTTTAAGCTTGAACTACGTTGTTTTATTAAACCGGTAGATCGGTAATTAATGTTGCAGATTGGGTAGTTTTCGTGTGGGAATAGTGTAGAGTATCTATTTTGGTTCCCTTTTAGCTTTTGAAAAACAAGTTTTGACATTCTGAAATCAAAGCCGACGTAAGAGAGTCACTGCCACCGGTCCTCCAACAGTTCTAAAGCTCAAGCATCATCTTTAAGAACGATTCCATTCGATTTACCAGTTTAAACCACGGATATTTTGCTAAACCTAAATGGTACCTATTTCAAGTGATCGCAATTGTATTTAAACTAACCCCAAGCTAATAACTAATTGTATTACAGGCCAACTTTTTAGCTGGTATTGGTGGATCGGATGTGAAAAAATAGTGCGAAATATGTTAGCTCGTCTAATTTGTGGAACCGTAGCCCGCCAAATCAACTGTACTGGGGCTTAGGATAAGATCGGTTTTGATGCGTTAGTACTGAAGAAATCAGTAATTGTTAGGCATATGCTCTATTCTTGTTATCAATTTTTGGATGTATTAAAAGAATGAAAATAATTTATATTAATTGGACCCGCAGCAGCTGTCCGATGCAACAAAGGATTTGAATTTGAGACTGAAATTAAAATAAAATCAAAATGAGAAGGTCCTTGAGCTATGTTCCGATCATTTGACCGATGTCTTGATTTCGAAATTTTAATATCCTAGATTTGTGGACACTATCGAGTTAGTCACAAAATACGTTATCAAAAGTTGGGGCAAGTTGAAACAGATGCTAGGGGCATTTCAAGATTTTGCAAAGGGGCGTTGATATCTCCGGTGTTTATTGGCCGATTGACCTGAAATTTTGAACACATACGCTTCTTAGGATTCCCCAGACGACTTTTGATTAGTTTTTGAAAATTCGAATTCAAACCCGCGAAAATTCAAAAAATAAAAATTTTGTCAAATTTACTATCAAATGGTAGTAAACACCTAAATCAACACTAATTTATCGATTTGATATCAATTTTCTACTATTACAATGCAAATAACTTAGCTTTTTACTTTTTTTTATTTTTTGAATTTTCGCGGGTTCGAATTCGAATTTTCAAAAACTAATCAAAAGTCGTCTGGAGAATCCTAAGAAGCGTATGTGTTCAAAATTTCAGGTCAATCGGCCAATAAACACCGGAGATATCGACGCCCCTTTGCAAAATCTTGAAATGCCCCTAGCATCTATGTTTCAACTTGCCCCAAATTTTTATGCCATTTTTCGTGACTAACTCGATAGTGTCCACAAATCTAGCATACTAAAATTTCGAAATCAAGACATCGGTCAAATGATCGGAACATAGCTCGAGGAACTTCTCAAATCAAACTTGGTTCCGGAACTCCAGGGATTTGGAAGGTGGCCACAGGCAGAGAAAGCAGAAAAATATCGTCGTGCACAAGTAAAAGAAGAAGAATCATTAATGAGGTAGCGGCAATGATTAATAGAATTAACAGCAAAAGTAGTGTAGTTAACCAAATTAGTGAAATAAAAGATAATATAAGTATTTTTAGTTGTGACGAAATTTTGAATGGTGATGACGATAAAGTGAGTAGCCAAACAAAATTGTTTAATTGTTCATTAGAAAATAACAGCCATCCTAACACTCAACCGGTTCTCGCTTTCGTTCAATCGATTTTTTAGCAACTTAAGATTTTTTGTTACGTTGACAAAGTGGAGCATTGTCCATAACATCAACCACACAGCGGTATCTAAATTACTTAGGATCTTGAAACCCAATGTTATAAACCGGGGTAAAACTTTAAAAGCTTGTGGAAGTGAAAATGTTGCACTGTCCAAAGCAACTAGAGATTGCGTTTGTTACTTTAGATGGAAAAGTACTTTTACTGCGTGAAATAGTTTATTTTAGTAGTAATTTGGTCCTTAATTGTTCCGAATTTGTTTTTAAAAAATCTGTGAAGGCATATCCATGTTCTAGCACAAAGTTTGGAGTGTATATGTTGGGATTTAAGCTACGTTATGCCTTATTTATGGTTAACTTCATGTAATCATATGTGCTTTGCTCATAATGCATGTTTGTTCACACTTGATGTGATGTCACTTCACCTTCACGTCATCTGTGCTTCACTCAAAAGTAGAACGGGGTTCTACTTTGGAATTGGCGGTAAAAACATGAAGGAAAGTGATGTTACGTTAAGTATTGATAGAGTGAAGTGAAGTGACGTCACATCAGAAGGAAGGCATAGTGACGTCAGCCCCGTAACGATGGGGGACCGGGGTGGAACGTTCGTTCCGGGCCTGACGGCAGGGAAGAAAGAAAAGCTTAAATGTTAAAAATATGAAAATTTTTACGGGTTTCCACAGAACTTTTGCATCTGGTTGAACATTTTCTTTTAAAAGTCTGGCCCGTTCTTCCTTGCTTGCTACCCCGACTTGTTTTAACCATTTATATTTTAACTAACTTATAACTAAACTACAACCAATAAAAGGACATCTAAACGTAATGCATAATTACCAAAACAACAGGAAGGAAAATGACATTCTAAACTTTGCGTAAATAACTAACTTGCAGCTAAGAAAAGAAAATTTAAATACTTTGTATATTTAACAAACTACAGCCAAGAAAAGGACATTTAAATACTTTTCATATTTAACTAAGCTGCGGCCAATAAAAGGACATTTAAATACTTTTCATACTTAACTAAGCTGCGGCCAATAAAAGGACATTTAAATACTTTTCATATTTAACTAAACTACAGCCAAGAAAAGGACATACAAACAGTTGGCATAAAATAACTAAATTACAGGTAAAAAAAGGAAATTTATACGCATTGTATAATACTTTTCGTATTTAACCAAACTACAGCTAATAAAAGGATATCTAAGTACATTGCATCATTACCAAAACAACTGGCAGTCAGTGCTCAGGGTCCTAATTAGGGGCCTTAGGCCCTTGATTATTGGCCTAAAAGAAGCCCCTAATTAGCGGCCTAAGGCCCTTAATTAGGGGCTTTTTTATTTTCATATCGCCCCGGTACCTTAATTAGCGGCCTTAGGCCCCTAATTAGGACCCCAAAATTAAATCAAAATTTAAAAAAAATTCATTACTCCGAAACTAGACAATGAAAATCAGAATTGCCACGGTGAAAAATTTACAAATTTAATTAAGTTATTTTACATAGCTTCTAAAAAAATTTAACCTTTAACACTTTTTGTTACAAAAATATTTTCGCTTAGTAGATTTGTATAGCACTGTTTTAATAAAATTATTTTTGTAACAAAAAGGTGTGAGGGTTAAATTTTTTTTAGAAGCTATGTAAAATAACTTAATTAAATTTGCAAATTTTTCACCGTGGCAATTCTGATTTTTATCATTTAGTTTCGGAGTAATGAATTTTTTAAAAATTTTGATTTAATTTTGGGGTCCTAATTAGGGGCCTAAGGCCGCTAATTAAGGTACCAGGGCGATATGAAAATAAAAAAGCCCCTAATTAAGGGCCTTAAGGCCCCTAATCAAGGGCCTAAGGCCCCTCATTAGGACCCTGAGCACTGACTGACTGGAGGGAAAAGGACATTTAAAACTTTGCTTAATTAACTTAACTACAGCCAAGAAAAGAACATTTAAATACTTTGTATATTTAACAAAGCTACAGCCAAGAAAAGGACATTTAAATACTTTTCATATTTAACTAAGTTGCGGCCAATAAAAGTACATTTAAAACAATGCTTAATTAACTAAATTACAGAAAAGAAAAATACATTAAATATTTTGTATATTTAATTAAATTACTGCCAAGAAAAGGACATTTAAATACTTTGTCCGATAAACTAAACTACAGACAAGGAAAGGGCATTTAAATACTTGGTATAAATAACGAAGCTCCAGGCCGTACGGATTCACGTTACGGGTCTGAGTGACGTTATGTATAAATTAGCTTCCCTCGTCTTTCATGCGCGTGAAGGGGCATTATGAGTGAAGTATAAATAGGGTATAAGCTATTTACTGCGAACTTAAACTCTGTGTTGTCTTATTGCCTTATGAATCGCCTAGAAAAATTCTATGTTTAGCTTTGTAATGTAAATTGTACAAAATATTTAATAAAACCTTGTTTCAATGTTACCTAAATTCTTATGACTTTGCATACTAATCTTTGGTTGTACATTTCGACAATTGTGTGGGATCTATGCATAAAAACAAATCCAGATTGTATTGTATTAGCTGAGTAATTCACTGCCATATGACGTTGGAAGTTCATCTATTATCAGTGTTCCAAACGCCTTTATGCTGTTGGTTCCACGTCTTTCCCATCCATTTCTAACATTGGTCAATAAGTTATAAAAAAGGGGAACGGTCTGTCATTTCCCGCAGGATTCCCGTATTTGTCTTTCCACGTGGAACCCACGTCAGTCAGACATGAATGTCTGTTCGGGATAATACAATATTTGCATTCATGGGTGGTTTGGAATTCATAGTAATTATATTGGATCTGATTAAATCTGTCATAAGCCTCAGTTTACATAAGTACGTCTTATTCTATTGTTAGTTATGTGGCATCCGTCTCAGCTGTGAGCTAAACCGTTTTTTACAGGTCAAGATCAATGAAATGTTTTCACTGTAAACCATGACGTGTAATATTTCAAGGCACAAATATTTATGATCACTGTAAAAGACATTTTCCCACTCTTTTTAGGCGAAATGCAAAATGGGAGATCGCTTCCACTTTTGTACATAATTACACCTTGTTTATTAAAAACGTCACTTATTTTCATACATTGTCACTGGGCCCAAATTATCGGTAATAAAATTAACCTACATTAAAACAGGGAAAAAAATATTATAAACAACACTTAACGTAATTTTCGAAATATTAAATAATTTTTATGCGTTTTCGAACTACGATCAAACGAAAACGCTCTAAAGCTCTAGGCTCTAACACGCTGTTCATGTATTCATTAGCAACATCATTTCAATAATTAAGCATGTGTTTCAATACATACATACAGTACACATGTCTACGTTGTAGGACTGTCTATTTTTTTGAAACTCCAAATTCATACAAAGGATGACTTTTCTTTGACATTAATCAATTGTGCAATTTAATTGTAGTTTTTATGCACATTAAAGATAACCAGTTACGGTAGCCATGACAAAAAGACCCAACTTTAGTGAAAAAAAGTTGCTCGATGAAAATGATACACTAAATATTGTTATCAATTTAAAAATAGCTTAACTACTGAATATTATATACTAATAAATATATTAGTGGAGTTCGAGTCCATAACTGAATTCATGCTTTGTAAAAGCAGAAACAAAGATGGCATACAAGGGCCCTTTCATTCTGCTAAAGTATAAATAACTCTGACATGTGTGTGGTGTGTGGCTCATGTAATCTAATGAATTTCGAACTCGAACAAACCTGCAAAATGAAAATAAAAAACAGTCATTACGTTTTATAAATTTTATTATCACTAGGTTATTATTATTATGATACCTACAAATCAGAAGACGAGCGCTAAAAAAGAAGTGGTGCGGGAGCTCTTACTGTGTGCTATTATAGATGATGAGTAAAATTTTCAGATATTAATCTTTCTTGCTATTTTTTACTTTTGTGAGCTATTTATTAAATACCTACGGCAATACGTATATACACGTTGGCTTTTGTGTGTTAAAGTGGCAAGATTTACGATAAAAAAGTGAAGTTTCATTAATCGGGTGAGCGTCAAAATTTCTTAAAAAGTGATACTTTCTCCCGATTGTTGCATTTCACCTAAAAAGAGTGGGTAAATTCTTTACGGCGGGCGGTGTGCATAAATGGCATGCCATATTTCAAAATGAGGTTACAGACAGGGGAGCT
>LJIJ01005180.1:0-12495 GCA_001718145.1 Orchesella cincta
TAAGCTGATGAAGATGAAGGACAGAATTTTTTGTGTGGATCAAAGCCCTCAGTTGTGCCATATCCAGGAGCAAATAAAGTTAACCCTGCTCCAAAAGCGTAAATTGAGGAGACAGGACGTTATCAATGATATAATTGTAGCTGAAATCGTGGTACACAATGACTAAAAACTGATCTCCCTGAGCCTTTTATCCAGGATTGGCAACACACAGACACAACAAACACGGGTGTATCAGCACAGTCGTAACATACAAACTTCTATCCTGTGGTGAGAGAAAACAAAATTAGCTATTGAGATACACCGTCTGATGTCTGGCACTCTACTTGCCCCTAAGAGTAACAATTGAATAGTGTTACCTAACATCTGGCCACACACAGAAGATGCACACACAGTTAATTTAATCGCAATTAAGAGCTATTGTGACACATATACAGACAGACAGAGTAACATTAAATAAAATCACTGGGATGACGGTTTGAGATAAACGACAACACTTACTTGTATCGATGAACAGATGTAACCGGACGAGGTTAGCAGGAGGAGACAATAAGATAATGCCAAAATTAAGCTAATATCCACGGAAGACCAAAGACCTATAGACGGAAGGATTATGATGTTCGTAGAGAGAAACCTATAGCCGTGTGGTTCCGACAAGACGTATTTCAAAAAACCGTCCCAACCGGTACTATTTGTGAGAGAGACCTCCAGTCTACTACAGGAAGATTGAACAGACAGAAACTATAAAAATCTTCAAGGACTGGGAAAATGAGGGGATTATTGAGAAGAGTACCACTGTGAAAATGAACACTTTCTCCCATCACCCAGTATTCAAGCCTGAAGCAGCACGACACCAGTTCGCCCAGTATTTGATGGGTCGTGCAAAAATGGAAAGTTTCCCTCCTCAACAATGTTTGGAAAAGGGCCCGAATCTATTAGAACTTATACCCTCAATTTTACTTCGCTTCCGGAGAAAGAAGAAAGCTGGGGACATCCGGAAGGCGTTCCAAATGATTGGGGTTGCTGAAGAAGATCGGGGTTTCCAAAAATTCCTATGGTGGGAGGATCCGAAGACTCGCAAGAAATAATTCAGTCCGAGGGTGGTGTTTGGAATGAACTGTAGTCCGTTCATTCTTGCAGCCGTGATTGAGCATCATCTGGACAACGTCTCATTGGAAGATAAATCTACAGCAGATGAGCTCAAACATTCCTTGTATGTGGACAACCTTGTGGCGAGTTTTCATGATGAAAATGAATATGAAACTTTCAAGAAAAGGCTATTGGAATCCTGTCAAGCGAAAATGGATCTCCGCCAGTGGGAGTCAAACATGGACAGGATTCACGAGCAACAAACTACGTCTCAAGTGGGAAGAGGAACTGTATTGCTCATTGCCAAAGAAATGGACTCCTGATGACATCCCTATCATTACAAAGAGAAATGTACTTTCTCTCGTGGCTCAAGTATTCGACCCTTTGGGATTTTGCGTTCCTGCTCTACTCCAGCCAAAACTAATGTTACAAGAATCCTGGATTTTGAAGCGAGGCTGGGATGAAGAATGGAGTCAGGAAGAAGCTAAGAAGTTCCTTAAATGGACAAGAGACCTTCAACTCGTCACTCATGTTCGTGTGCCACGCAATGCGTTTGGTAGCAGTCACCCAGAAGGAAAACTATCCTTACATATGTTTTGTGATGCTAGCCAATATGCCTACGCAGCCGTGGTTTTCGTCAGAGTTGAAGAAGATGATAAAGTAGCTGTTCAATTATTATCAGCAAAGTCAAGACTTGCACCCGTGGGTAAAACAGCGAAGAAAATAACAATCCCTCGCCTTGAGTTAATGGGATGTCTGATTGGATCTCGTCTCCTGAATAGTGTTGTGAAAGCACTTTCTCTTTCCAAACGTAACGATGTACCTGTGGAGCGACTCGAGCGTTGCCCTAGCCTGGATACGCAGAAACGAAGACTGGGGAACCTTTGTGGGAAATCGAGTACGCGAAATCCGAAAGCTAACGGAGGAGAAAGTGTGGAGACATGTGCCTGGTGTTATGAACCCTGCCGACCTGCCCTCGAGAGGATGTTCTTTTGCAGAGCTCGTGGAGTCCAAATGGTGGGAGGGTCCTGCCTGGCTGAAGGAGAGTGAGGAGAAATGGCCTATTACTCTTGAAGAAATAGATGAAGCTGCTGTTTACTGCGAGAAGAAAAAGTCAGCGCAAGTCAACGTTCTGGTGCCAGTGTTGGAGCCAAGATTCTCATCTTACAGGAAAAATGTAATGTTCGTGCCTGGGTGAGAAGGTTCATCATGAATTGCAAGAAAATGCAGCTGGCGATATACCAAACATTGCAAGTATCTGTCCCTGGATGAGCTGCGATTGGGTGAAAGGGATCTAATTAAAGAAATACAGAAAGTGCATTTCCCGTCGATACCCAAGCTCCCAGGATTATGTATTGTTCAAGACGAAATTGGACTACTTCATGTGAAGACGCGATTGCTACAAAGAGATGACAAGGAGTTGTTCAAGTTGCCGTTTTTACTTCCCAAAGATGACCCGTACGTGCTCCAGCTTATAGAATACGCTCATCGTTCCAACTGCCATGGAGGAACACAAAGTGTGCTCGGAAGCCTTCGGGAAAAATACTGGATAATACAGGGAAGGAGAACGGTCAACGTGTCATCCGCAAGTGTGTTATTTGCAAACGCCACTCAACCAAGCCTATGGAATGTGACCCAGCGCCTGCCAGTTGACCGTGTGAAGACATCGTGTGCATTTCAGACTACTGGAGTGGATTTGGCCGGTCCCTTATGATGAAAAGGCGGAAAGAAAGCTTGGGTGGTGCTTTACACTTGTGCTGTCTACCGTGGAGTTTTTCTTGACGTTGTGGAGTCAATAAGCACAGAAAGCTTTTTGGACTCATTGGAAAAGTTTACCAACATTATCGGACGCCCAGTAAACTTTACTCCGATAATGGGACGAATTTTGTTGGTGCCAACTCCCTCATGAAGCTACAACTACAAGAAACTGGAAGCCAAACTTCATGTACGGGAAATCAGGTGGAGTTTCAACCCTCCTACTGCAGCGTGGTGGGGCGGCTTTTGGGAACGCCTTGTGAAGACTTTGAAGGACCTTTTGAAGCGAATGATCGGAACAGCCAAGCTGACAATGTTGGAGCTCAACAGGTGCCTTTGGGCGATTTCCCACACGATCAACAGTAGACCCCTGACCACTGTGACTGAGGATGGGGATGACTTGCTCCCGCTTACCCCTAATATGTTTTTGAGAGACCTCCCTGTTTCCGGTTTACCTGAACGTGAGCTCCTATCCGCGGCTGACCTAAGAGGAGCTTACAAGAAGTTGGCTGCCTTAAAGGAAGCCCTACAGCAAAGATTTAGGAAGGAGTATCTAGCCAACCTGGTGCAGAGGAGGAATGAGAAGCAGGTGAAGACTCCAGATGTTGGTGACATTGTCCTAGTGGGAATGGAAACAAGAAAAGATTCGAGTGGCCCCTTGGACGCATTCTGGAGATTTCCTGGACGAGATAAGAAGGTTCGAGTGGCAAAGGTGAAAACTGCCAAAGGAGTTCTCCTGCCCCCCTTCAACGTTTATACCCTTTGGAAGTGTCTTCTTCAGAGAAAGTTGCTGTACCCTGTGAAGATTGTGGAGGATACTACAAAGCAAGTTCCGGATGCAGATTCGCGTGTTACTGAAACCCGAAGCGGACGTCGGTCAACAACCCTGCCGATATGGAACTTGGAACTATTGATTTTATGATTATTTGTATATGATATTTTATTAGATTTTGTACTTTTACTAGGTAAAAGTAGGTGGGAGGATGTGAAAAGTGGAGATAAGTTGTATGTAGCGTCTAAAAATATCCTTTGTTCATTTTGTTCACTTTCCCCTAGTTTTATATTTGCCGCTGCGTCGGCGTGTAGATTTTCCTGTTTTTTCTTGTTTTCGTTCTTGCTACTTGAAGAGGAGCGGAACATTCTCGTTTTTTCATTCACTCTTGTTCATTCTGTCTTGAGATCTGGAAGTGTGTACTTTGATAGTCAAGGCAGTTTGTTAATTAAGATTATCCTATAGATAACCCTAGAACTATTACATTTATAGGAGAAATTAATTATTGTTGTTGATTAATAGCGGTTTAATCGTGAATAAAATAGGGACATTAGAAACTATTACATCGATTATCGATAGTTCCTTATTTTAGGTTAAATCCGTGTTATCGTTATCTCTTCGAGCATTCATCGTCCATTTGACTGAGTCGGAATTTACCATATCAAGCGTAGAAGGAAGTGAGCGCTATAGTCGGGTAGATTATAGGACCAGCTCTTCACAATCACTGCATTTTTGTACCCATTTGACTTAGGCATTTGGATGTACATGCTTGTAGCCGTGACAGGAATTTCAGTATGGCTCATTTGGGCACAACAAGAAAACACCATTAAATCTACGTTTTGGCAGTATTCTCTACTATTTGGTCAAAGTGGAGTTTGTCTTAAGCGTAACCGATTTGGATGCAGCGGAGTCGTTATCTTGTGGATTTTTTCGGCCATTTTGTTGCGTCAATGCTACGATTCTAGCTTACATTCATACATGGCAGCAGAGGAGCTATATGAAGACTATCCTCGAAATATTGAGAAGTTAGTGAATCGGACGGATTTTGAGATACTTTCACCAAAATCCGATCCATTTGACATTAAATTAAGCTATACGGGACGAGACACAAGCTTTGAATCACTGCCCATTTCAAAAAAACACGGAGTTGATGTTAAAATTTTTATATAAGGCATCCTACTTACCTGATGTTTTTTACATTTGGAATTTAAACCGGTTTGCCGGGGGCAAATCCGCCACAGTTGAGAATTTACCGACTATGCCTAATACCAGTATTAAGGCGTTGAATACTTTGATGGATTACAAATTTGATTCCCTTGAAATGTCACTCTCAAAATATGCAGCGGCAAGGGAAACCTACAGTGGAAATATAAATGAGCAGGGAACATTATTCTTTGGGTCTTCAAGGTTTGCTCATGTTGTTTCCAAGCAAAAATCATTTGTTCGGCATATTTATTTTTGGAGTCATGGGTACGCATGTTTTGCGTCATTCCATTTTCCAAAGTTCTTGGGGTCAATGGTACAATCTGGAGTTTATAACATGCTGATTGATAAGTTTCAAAAATCAAAGCAAGAAGAGGACTGGAAATACCTAAATCGTAAAATGGAGTTGTGAATTGAAAACGGAAATTTGTGGAGTAGGATTTTCTTGGCAGAAACAAGATCGAAACAACAAGATGAAAAAGAGCACAAGCCCACAAGATTGGTGACATTCAAAGGGACCTTTATTGTGGCAGGTTTTTTGTTGTGCGTTGGGATGACGGTAGTAACTTTTGAATTGGTTTTGAATTATAAGAAATTTAAGCTTGATATAAAAGCTTGGAAAGTTTTCAAATGGGAGTTAAAACAAGTTAAAGAAACCAGAGAAGATGGTAAAACGGAATCTGCAGCAGGGCCTATTGCATCAGTTCAATCCTTTATTGAAAATTTAGAACATGCAGAAGTAGCTACATTTGGGAAACGTCAGTTGGTAATTACAGATATAATGTTTGTAATAGTTAAAACTGAGGGTTTTTTTACCAGTATCCAAAGAAGACTTTCACCAGTTCATAGTCTCAATTAAAAATGCAGTGGACGGGGACGAGTTTTTATTTGGAAGCTGTATCCTTATTGATGGCCGTATCCAAATCAATTGTGGAAGCCCTGAAACAGTCTCGTTTGTCAAAGGGTAGCTGGCGCATTCGCAAGGGGAAAGTTTCGAGCTTATAAGTTTTCTAGCTCGTATTAAATATTTGGTGGAAAAATGTTTTTTCTTACAGTGTTAACAGTCTAGGCGTCGTATCGAGTGGAATCGATTGATTCAAAAGTCTAACGTCTTAGGAAACTAAAACTATTAAAATATAATAAGCTTCCGTATTTACTTCTGTCAATAAAATTTACCACAACTTACGTTTTTAGGTGCATATATAACGAATACCGCAACTCATCAGTGTAAATTTAATATATAAATAATGTGGGTAGCCTGATCTGTCTAAAATATTACTAACCTATTTAATATTGTATTTGCAAAAATAAATCAAATTATATTTCAAATTGTGCGCGTGTACGGTGTAGTAAGCCCCCAAACCTTGTGAAAATAACCATTTATAATTTTCATACATACTTAGTCAAGTTTTCTTCAGGAATGCTTCAACTTATGTTACCAGGGGTAGATTTAACGAAATATATTATTAAACAATGTGTCACTCTAAACCCTATACCAGTTGAGTGTTTATAATTCTAAAAAGTCATGACCTTTTTCATGTTTGCCCTCAATTTTCATAACAAAAACCAATTAATCGAATATCAACGAAAACAGTCAATTTTGACGATCAAAAATTTATTAGTACACAAGTTCATGATAATAATGAGTCATACATACAAGTGAATATTTTTTTTTAATCATATTTTTAATCAGGTTGAGTTATGAGCTATCTATAGCTTTTTTTTCAATTGCATTACGGGTTTTTAAACAAAGAGGAATTCATTGGAAATCGTTATTGAAATAGTTCATTTCATGAGGGGAAACACTTGTTCATAGTTGAAAGTGATCGACATGATAAGCTTCCAATTGGGTGTATTGGAATTTCCTAATAGCTTGAATTTTGATTAATTCATGCACACTACTGTTTAGAAAACTGATATTATGTCTTAATATACAATGTTCCTTACAAATATTTTACTACAGAAAATACATTTAGTTTACGAAATTATGACAAAAATCGTATCCAATCACCAATCAACCACTACCTAATCATATCCAAAACGGTCTTGCGTGCCATTTTACTACTTTGTATAACTCATAAAGGCGATAAAAGGTTTTGACGTTCCTTGTCCGTACGTTCATAAGTCATTTGAGTAAATGGGCACAATGAATACACTATTGCTGATGTACTGCTTAAAATGCCAGGGCTTCTTTTGGTGACCGGTTCATTTCCATGCTGTCATATCATGAGAATACTAAAAGACAGCATTAGCATTTTATGTTGACATGAACGTGTGCAATTGATTTGAATACAGTTGTAAATTGAAAGTATTTCACACACAAATCTGTATTAAGAAACTGATATAATGCAAATACAGATCACTCAGGTAAAAAATCAAGTGTAAGACCAAGTAGATACATAACATATCAGCATAGCAGTTCATTTAAATAGACTCTCGGTTTTTGTGCTATTTTCTATTTATTCCTATTGGAAATTATTTAAAAAGTGACGAAGTCTCGTATTGGGAAAGTCTATTTTTTTATTGAGTGCTAAATTGTTTTATGGCCACTTTAAATGA
Source organism: Orchesella cincta (assembly GCA_001718145.1). Classification (NCBI taxonomy): domain Eukaryota; kingdom Metazoa; phylum Arthropoda; class Collembola; order Entomobryomorpha; family Orchesellidae; genus Orchesella; species Orchesella cincta. The sequence goes on from LJIJ01005180.1 coordinate 7,376, forward strand.
TGCCTTAAAATATAATAATTACGTATGAACTTCATACTGTATGCAATAAAATTTACATAACTTGCGTTTTTTTAGGTGGCAATATACGAATACGCACTCATCAGTGTATTTAATATTTTAAATAATGTGGGTAGCCTTCGAATCTGTGTAAAATATTACTAACCTATTTAATATTGTATGTGCAAAAATAAATCAAATTATATTTTAAAATTGTGAGTGGTAGTAACCCCCAAACCTGTGAAAATAACCCATTATAATTTCATACATACTTAGTCATAGTTTTCTTCAGGAATGCTTCAACTATGTTACCCAAGGGTAGAATTAAACGAAATATATTATTAAAACAATGTCACTCTAAAACCCGTGTACAGCCGAGTGTTATGATAATCTAAAAAGTCATGACCTTTTTCATGTTTGCCCTCAATTTTCATAACAAAAACCAATTAATCGAATATCAACGAAAACAGTCAATTTTGACGATCAAAAATTTATTAGTACGGCAAGTTCATGATAATAATGAGTCATACATACAAGTGAATATATAAAACTGAATAAAAGTTTATTGCAGTAGTTCAAATAAGTATGTGTGAAGTGTGATGCTAATAAAAACTCTGTTAGGATGATGAGAGCAGTAAAGTTGAAGCAATAATCGTGTTTAACAAGGAGATGTGATGTTTGTTTCTTCACAGTAGTTGACAAGTAAGCTGCAACTAAAATCTGTTCCCAAAATCCGACGCTAAAAGAAACCAAATAACTCGCTCTTCAGGCGTCTGCACAGGCAATTCGTCAAAAACAGACTGTTCCCTGAATCAAAATGAAATAATAAATAACTATGTTGTAACTCACTAATTTAAAAAAGAAACGTATTAAAATCTTCAATCTCACTTGTTAGTGAAGCAATCGGAAGGTTTGGAAATCCAGCTTCTTCTGCCAACCAAACGCTACCTTCTCATCAATTGCATCTTTAATAGTGTGGATGTGCAGTTCACTTTTTCCATTTTTTCACCAGTTGCCTCTTTATAGCAGTTCTTTCACTGAAAATTCAATACAAAAAGTCACGATAGACACCCTTAAAATTTATTCAATGAACACGTTGAATGTTACCAGCAGCTAATACTGTATTTACTTTCTTGGCACGTTCGGTCACACTCTTCTCGATTTGGACACGGTTGTGATGCTTCGCTTCCTGGCGGGTGGAAAAATGATCACCGCAATCGTAGTAGCACGCGAATATTCCCGCTTTGCCAGCTTTCCGCTGCAAATAAAATATACATAAAAATAAATACAAAACACCCAATCAGGTGATTAATTACCTGCAACGTAAAAACAGATTGGAACTTACGTATTGAAAACCCTGAGGTTTATTTTGTGTTGGAGTTACGTAAACCCTCATTGTAACTTTTGGCCTGGTACTCAAATAACAACTAATAAAACTGCCCTCGAGACTTGAGAATCTAGCCCTCTATAAATTTCACTAATTAGACAGTTTGACACTTGATAGAAAATATTTAGAAATATTTAGAACTAAAAAACAAACAAAAAACTGTCTTCTGGTGACTTTCGTTTTACACAGCTCAACAGATTAGCTTTTGTGTGTTGATTTGCTTTATGCACTAGTGTCAGCTGAAAATTTGATATGCGCGCGTCTGGGGTAGAACATTATGGGGCAATTTGAAAATGCAGTAGTTAGAAGCTTGGCGTTTGTTGGTATTAAATTACTGCTTACTTATCACCAACAATGTGGAACTACCCTAAAATTTTATTTCCAACAATTTAACTGAACAAAATTTTAAACTTTCACTCTTACCTTGTTGACGACGTTGTCATTGAATTAAAACTAACTAAACTGGCCACTTGTTTTTCATAAAATTCTAATAAATTAATTAATTACGTCGAGAATTAAATTACTTCTGATTTGTGTAATTGCAATAAACTTTTGTGTTATAATTGAGGTAGGTGAAGTTTTCTAGTCGGTAAGCATGAGAGAGAAACGCTTGTTCCAGTTCAAACATGCATCCTCTTAAATTGTTCAGTTCTGTAGAATGTCTCGTCGTCCCTACTGAACATTAGCGTGAGGTTATGCATAATAGATGCCATCAGCTTCCACTTAGCTTAGGGTGTCGTTCTGAGGCTGAAGAGCTATATTCTGCTATACTGAAGAGTGCTAAGTGGAAGCTGATGGCAAAAATCCTCTAGGAGTTTGAATGTCTCGGTTTACCCAAAAACGAAGGTCTTGGGGGACAAGCCACACCTGACTCTGCGTGGGGGAATTTTTCGAAACTTTAAATGGTGGAATCGGGTTCCTCACAATATTTTGTTCTAGAAAACTGCCTTTATGGTAAAAACAATGGCAAAAACCGACACCGAATAATGCCTATGAAAAAAATTCCATTCTACGACTACCATCAGCTTTAATATTGGACTTTTAAGCTAGAAGATCTAATTCTATTGAAAGTGCACATGGTAAACTGAACTCCGGTAAATATTATTTATAAGTCTCATTAGCTGTCTAGAATTCTGTCTTTAACCTAGATTATTCTTTTTACAAAACCAAAACTTCCAGTTTAGCAAAACGTGCTGAAGAATTTAGCGTTTCATGAGCCAGTCATGTCTGTATGTAATTCTCTTACAATATCGTTTAAGCTTAAGGCTACCGTGTGAGACGTGGTTACATTAATAACTCATTAAATTCCACTCGGCTTACTCACTAATCAGTTATACGAATCTAATTTCTGACAAAAAGACTAGTTACCTCTTAGCTTCGAATCGCTTTGAGAACTCAACAAAAATGAGGAGTTTAATGAGAAAGACATTTTCTGCACGTGTAGGCATGAAAAAATAATTGAGCACATTCATATCACATTTGCCCTTTTTATAATTAGGTCCACATAAGATAGATATGCTGAAAGCTGGGCAGTTGGTTATGAGATCATCTATGGTTTCATAAACAACCAAATTATTTAACCTAGCAAAGCCAGCAAATTTCCTTGTAAGTTAAATAATTTGGAGCTTCGTCTCACCGCAATCGCTCGTTGAAAGTGGTTTTTCATTCCTACCAGTCTCGGTTTTTATCGTCGCCATCAGATACCTAAATTATTAATGTTGCGTTGCGGCGTCAAACAATTTTATCCTTTGGGATTTGCGTCATCGAAAAGAAACTTACGAGAAGGAAAGCGATCTACTTATACTTTGTATCATCACTTAACTTCCTAGTCTGAGCAATTTCTTTGAGCGGTTAGCACTCCACCTTGCTAATGCTCGATTTTTAAAAAGAGAAGAAAGAATAAAAATGCTGGGGGAACGAGTCTCGAAAAATGATGCGATTGCATCTCCACCAACAGGAAACTTACGGAACATCTCCCTTTACATATTCAAAAGAGGAGGATGTGCTACTTCTCGCCGTGAAAAGCAAACTGCGATTCGAACACCCCAAGTTTTGTATCTACACCTCTTTTGCGTCGGAGTGTGGGCACAGATCTGCATATTCTATGGAGAAAGCTCACACTAAAAACTCACCACTTACAATGCACTTTTCAACTTGCTCCAGAATCAACGATGTCAAATCAGAATGAATCGTTTTATTCAAAAACAAATTAAATTAAATTTAAAACCGTAGACCTGAGACTTACTTGGTTAATTGTGTATAGGTTTGAGCTGTTTTGAAAAGTGGTCATTGTCAACCTTGGGTGGCAGTTTTAAAGAAGCTTATACGTTTAGTTACCTATAACCAGTGACATTCCAGTTCTAATGGATGTTTAAAAATAGCTTGAGTACCATAATACAAAATATGTTTTATCTTTGCACTTCCAAAATTATTTAGGCTGCCTGCATTTTTATACTTTGTTACGCCGAAAATTCAAGTGTATAAAAATCAAGGATAATCTAACCAACAAATATAACATAATTAGGGTAAAAACAAATACACAGATGGATTACAGTACATATTTATTATATGTTATGAGTTGTGGCAGGTCATACATCAATTGTCAAAAACATGAGCATAAGTAAGACATTGTCCGAAACGTATTCTTGCTCACCACTATATATAAAATTTAGAAATCGAGAGACGGAGAACCGTTGCTTGAAATGAGATAAGGTGGTGAGGAAAGGATTTTGGGAAGCAACGCTGCAGAGCAGGATATGAAGTAACAATGTAGATTTAACAGGTAAGAAAATTTTCAAGGCCGTGCATATGGATCAAAATCTAATGTATAACTTCAACAGTAAAGTTAACCCTTCTTTTCACCCACATTACTATGCTGAATACTTAAATGTATATCCATCCCCATATTGCACAACAACCCATTCACACTTTTTTCTTTTGGCAGACAACGACTAGATGTTGATTTTTTGTAGCCTTCAAACTCTAAAAATATTTCAACTCAATACTTTTCTGGGTACTGATATTCATCCTACCCCGCTGAGAGTGCGCACACACATATTTTTTTGTGCTCTCCTCACGTTTATTATTTTAACTGTGAAAAAGTGCGAGTTAAAAGTTGAAAAAGTCATTACGACGTAGAGTTTTTGACGGCGAATCTTTTAGTTACAATTTTAAGTTAAAAGTTATTAAATTATAGTTTTAATCAGTGAAAATCTAAACATCTCATTCTCATTTGCTACTAAATCTTGTCAAGAGGGTCCATATCATTCCAACACAGAAGGGATACTCTACATAATTGAGTTAAGTGCACATTATATTGTATATGTATTCAAAGTTGTACGTTGCACTAGTTGGTTTGGTTCGTGAGATACTGGCACACAACTTCTATTGTGCATTCACAGTATGGACTCTTCACTGGAATCAGAGCTAGAAGTGGACCATGACATGGAGGACCTACTAGCCACAGCTAACAAGAACAAAGTTATCGTGACAGAGCTACCTGATGCCAGGAACATAATACGATATTATGTAGACTGGGTGGAGTGGACCCCAAACGGCCCAAGAGATGATGCAGATGAAAGAGGACAAAGAAGACGTGTGCAACGGACCCCAATGCTGCATATGCAGAACAGAAGCCATCCCAGATGAGCAGCAAGTGGAATATGGTGGCGATTTTTTCAAGTAATTCTCACAGTCGAAGCGTCAGGACAACCCAGCTTCATGGATTTCCTACGAT